>SJXQ01012115.1:111402-131457 GCA_006408695.1 Aepyceros melampus
AAAGTTTAAAGTAGGATTGTATTTAGAGCAAAAGAATCTCCTAATGAAATACTTATTAACATCAAAGAATAAAAGAGCAGTTTTATAATGGAGATCCTTTTAAGGATTCAAATAATTCAACTAGCAATGGGACAAATCAAATTTGTACACTACTTGGTATTATATAATGAAAAATAGCATCACTCTGACATTTCTTCCAAATTACACTGTGGAATCCAAATCCAATGAGGAAGGAACATCCAATAAACCCAAACTGAGATGCATCATACAAAATAAATTGCCTATAAACTTCAAAAATATCAATATCAAGAAAGTCAAGGAAAGAACTATTCCAGACTAGAGAAAACTGAAGAAAACATGACAGCAAAATACAGTATATCATTCTGTATTGAACGCTTTTGCTGTAAGGGCCTAATTAATGGTACAATTCATAAAATTTGTATAGAGTCTGAAGATTAGATGGTAGTAATGTTTCATTGCTATGTTCCTGATTGTGATGGTTGTATTGAGCTTAAATAGGATAATATGCTTATTTGTAAAGCAATACACAAAATATTTGGCAGTGATGAGATGATCTATCGGTGATATGTTCCCAGAAGTTTCAAGGAAAAAGTTATTTTTATTGTTCTTGAATTTTCTTTCAAAATCTTTATAAAAAAGTACATTTAAATTAAATATAATGAGATTTACTACCTTCCACACTGCACACAATGAAGACCCAGTTGCTAGGAAGGGATATACTGGTAACTCCTGGCATGCTACAATCATGAAAGTGTGAAGTGTTCACAGAAGTTGAGTTACAATAGTCTGTCAGTTAAAGGTGGATGAACATACTATATCAGCATTCAAAAGATTCAGAAGCAATCACTGCAAGTATATTGGAACTGGATGACTGTTGTTGAAGACTAGGATTGCACTTAATAAAAAGGAAGAGTAAGGGTGATTATCAACTTGAGCATTAGTGTGAAAATTAGAGATACCAGTAAAGTCTTACAATATGATGAGGGCTATGTCAACTTCAACTTAAGCAATAATATAGACACAGAAGTTGAGTTACAATAGTCTGTCAGTTAAAGGTGGATGAACATACTATATCAGCATTCAAAAGATTCAGAAGCAATCACTGCAAGTATATTGGAACTGGATGACTGTTGTTGAAGACTAGGATTGCACTTAATAAAAAGGAAGAGTAAGGGTGATTATCAACTTGAGCATTAGTGTGAAAATTAGAGATACCAGTAAAGTCTTACAATATGATGAGGGCTATGTCAACTTCAACTTAAGCAATAATATAGAACTAGTGGTTTTGAACTATCTGGATATCTCACAGAATATCACATAGGTCTACTATGTAATAGAGAACATACACACCATTTGAAAAACAGTTCTTGGCCTGATACTGGGCCCTGATAGAGAATCTAAAGGTTGAGCCTAAGATCAGGAGCAGGACTATATTAGATGCTCTAAGAATAAGGTGATGGGCCCAGCATGGAGAATGGTTGAAGAAAAAGTTCCAACACTCATTGTGGATAGGTCAGTAAATATGTATATGCAAGTCTCAGAATGACTGATAGTAAAGTATAGCTCAATTCAGGAAAACACTGGTGGAGAGAAATCCTCCACTGGGCAGTAATAAGCATAGCAGTGAACTTGGACTCCTGGGCAACAGTGAATGGCTTAGGTAGATGGCCAGCGTCCTGAGAAGAAAAGCACAGAATATTAGAAACAAGGATTTTGGGGAAAGACCATATCGATGCACCTATGGGGCAGTGCGTGAATGGTGAAGATTATTGTGTCACATGTTAAACACTACAGAAGAGTGATTCAACCATTCGCTATCTGTCAGCTTCTGCCATTGGCTGCCCCTGTGCTTGCACAATGGACTTGTGAATACAATAGCTATGGTGGCAGGGTGGAGGCTCCTCATGGGCTCAACTGCCTATACTCCTCACCAGGGCTCATATACTATCTACTGCTACTGAATATCAAACTTTTCAGCAATAGAGACTAACTCTGAGTTGCAGATATAACACCATTCTTTCATGAATACAATTGGGCCTCTGGTGGTGGTTGACTACAGTGGACTCCCTCTACTCCAAGATGGGTATCTATTAATATTTCTGGGGTTGAGCTTTATAATGGCTATCATTTGCCTTAGCCAGAAATACTACCCAAGAGCTTAAACTCAAGTTTTTAATCCACCTCCATGGCATCTAACCTTAAATCAAAGGATCTCTATCACAACAGTCCAGTGGTAGTACCATGACCGTGAGATCCACTCATGCCATCATATACTATGCCACCCAAAGGTGCCTAAGAGCAATGGAAAGAGCAATGGAACAACAACTTGAAAATATGTCTGAAGCACCAACATAGAGAAAACACACTGCAAAGATGAGACAACAATTTGCATGATGCAATATATTCCTTAAATATAAAACTATTATAAGGAGCTGTGTCTTGGTAGATAGAATGGATATTGGTTCCGGAATGAAGGGTTGAAAGTTGCAATGGATCCCTTGCCATAACTCCAAGTTACCCACTAGAATTTTTTGTGCTTCTTTTCAGTTTTAGGATCTATGGATTTAGAGTTCCTTGTTCCCAGGGGAAATACTTCAAACAGGGGGCACAATAAGTAGTCCATTAAATTTTAAGCTATGACTGCCACCTCATCTTGCCAAGAGACCAAAAGATAAGGAAATGATGACCACTTTAGAAGGACATGAGGCTAATGTTACCCAATGGGGACATCCATTTGAATTTGCTGTGCACAATAGCAGAGTCTCAGATCTCTAAGAGACTAGGATCTGTAATACTCTACTATTTAAACCATGAAGTCCAGTGGAGGTATTGCAATGGGAAGAAGTTAAAATGAAGGGAGATGATGTGTGTCAGTTGTAGGCCTGAGACGGGCTACATCATCAGAGTCATAGTTCATCCTATTAATCTGACTTTCCTGAGATATTCCAGGGAAAGGGAACAACCAGACTCTTGGAGGAACTTTTCCAGATTGAGTTGACTTACTTTGTGAAGCAAGCAGGAAACAGTGGTATAAGAGTTAAGTATAGTGGATACTAGGTGGGCCACCCTGGACCCCTTTTGGGCCCAGGCACTCATCTGTCCCTTCACCTAAGCAGCCCATGTTCTTCATTGGTGGATGCAATGATACAAGAGTTAGGGCAGAACCGTCTCAACTTCATAACTACCCTTCGGGTTGGCTTAGACCTCTGTTGTGTTTACATGGTGGTTCAACTTCTCCTCTGACATTCTTTCTTTCCTTTTTCCCACACAGGTACTATTTCTGAAAACTCTTTCCAATAAACTTGCTGCATACAAACTCTGATATCAGATTGTTTCTTAGAAAACCTGATCTAAAAGACCACTAGATAGGAAGCATCTAATTTGGATCTACTGAGAAGGGGAATAACTACTTGAAAAACCTGGGTTCCATCTTGTATCATGCCTTGAGTGCCTCTGTGCTAATCACTTCAGTTGTGCCTGACTCTTTTGTGACTCCATGGACTGTAGCCCACCAGGCTTCTCTGTCCATGGGGTTCTCCATTCTCTCTCCATGGAGTGGATTGCCATGCCCTCCTCCAGGAGATCTTCTCGACCCAGGGATTGAACCTGTGTCCTCTGCATTGCAGGTGGATTCTTTACCACTGAGCCACTGGGGAAGCCCAGTATCATGCCTTAGAGTCTTATAAAACAAAACACAAATAATTACAAAGAGAGGGAAAAGAGTCAAGAGTCAAAAGGAGAGTGAATAAAGGAGAAGCAGCTATGTGTATTGGACACCTAATATGCCCCCTACTACAGAAGCTTTGCACCTTTAGTCAGATTGTATTCTCAACAAGCACACAAAGAAATTATCATCCCAATTTCATGGTGGAGGAACTAAGAGTTAAAGAATTTTAATAACATATAGAACTAGTAGCATCCATACTACCTAGACCCCAAACTGACTGATTTATTCTCTCTAGAACTTCTTCCTCCACTTTTAAGAATATGGGTTAAAGGAGACAAAGTTGAGAAGAGTGGTAAAGCCATATCAGGTTCCAGGCAATTGATAATAGATGGCTCAAGGGTCAGAGTATAACAGCTAGTAAGTAAGATGTATTAAATAGTTCTTCTATGACAAGAACTATTCAAACATACTTACATGGACTTTTTTCACTTATTCCTTAGGACTCTTGCCAAAGTAGTGGTAGTATTATTAACCCTTTTTTCCCAATGAGAGTGCTGGTTTACTTGAAGGAGTTAAACATCTTATTCAGGCTGGCACACATAGTGTAGTCTGTTGGTTCCCGAACTTTATCATGGAGGACAATCTGGAAAACTTGCTAAGACACAGAATAATGTTTCTACTCCAAGAGTTGATGATTTAGAAGATCTAGAGTGTGGGGTGTAAGAATGTGCTGTTTCTACAAATTCCCACATTATGCTGATGGTGTTGGTCCAGAAACCATGTTTCAGAATCACTGAGATAGTCAAGGACAAGGTTCAAGTCAATCTCAGGCATCCTAACTACAGAGCCCACAAATTCTGTGCTAAATTCACATTTCTAGCAGAATTAACCCTAGGTTAAGGATGAGAGCCATTATACCAGCCTGACCCACTTCATGATGCTAAGCAACCCATTTTGTATTTCGATGTCTTTATAAAATAATAATAAACCTTCTGCCAAACATATGAAATTCCTGACACTTAACATTTTTCCTAACATAGACATAAATTTTCATAAGAAGTGTGACCATTTAGGAAATAGCAATTATTGTACTTAGTGGCCTGTAAGAGCTCCAGAGAATTAAGCACTTTCCAGAGGAAGCAGGTGACACACTAACTGTCCTTAAGAACAAAGGAAACTGCTGGGAATCAGGCAGGAAAGAAGAGAAGGACCAGAAGGCGGAAGAGATGAGGAAAGAGAAAGTTATCAGTAAATAACTCACTTACTGTAATTTCCCTTAATTTGGCCTTAAAAGGGGGCAGTGGTTTTCTGCACATTTTTTAGAATTAGACCAGAGATGGATGAGTCAAGGTCCTGCTCTAGGAGACCTTGTAGTCGCTTAAATCCCATTGCCTGACTCTATAGAGGATGGGTAAAATGTACACCTCAAGTGGCATGCAGTGTTTTGAGAAAGACAAGGCTTACAGTCATGTAACGATTAGAAGGTAGCACTGAACAAGCATTTGCACGTGGGGCATAATTCAAAGTCAAGTGTTAGTTGCTCAGTCATCCTTGACTCTGTGCGACCCCATGGACTATAACCTGCCAGGCTTCGCTCTCCATGGAATTCTCCAGGCAAGAATACTGGAATGGGTTGCCATTCCCTTGTGTAGGGAATCTTCCTGACCCAGGGATCAAACCCCAGTCTCTCGCACTGCAGGCAGATTCTTTACTGTCTGAGCTACCAGGGAAGCCTGATTAGTGATAGTATAAGTCACAAATAATAGAGTAGGAGGACTTCAAGGTGGAAGTATCAGCACTCAACCCTGGGCTTCACAGAGCCCAAGACAACAGAATTCATGAATCTTCCTTAACCAGGGATCAAACCCCAGTCCGTCACACTGCAGGCAGATTCTTTACTGTCTGAGCTACCAGGGAAGCCTGATTAGTGATAGCATAAGTCACAATTAATAGAGTAGGAGGACTTCAAGGTGGAAGTATCAGCACTCAACCCTGGGCTTCACAGAGCCCAAGACAACAGAATTCAACAAAGGAAATGATGGAAGTCATGCCCAGGCAAGTCCTCCAAATCAGAAAAAGTCTTAGTACTGTGTAGCACCTTGGATAAAGCCTGTTCTTGTGGCCCGGAAATCTGTTTCTTTTTTTTTTTTTAGCTTTCTTCAAATCTTTACTTTTTTAAAATTGAAAATAGAGTTGATTTGCAATATTACGTTAGCCTCAGGTATAAAATATTGTGATTCAATGTTTTTATAGATTATACTCCAGTTAAAGTTATTATAAAATATTGGCTATTATAAGCATATTAGGCAATTATATACAACTAGATATAAATGACTGAATTAATTTTTAAAAGAAGCAGCACTGTGTATTTTACAACATAATTCTTCTGAGAATCTGAAAATACTTTCAAATGTTTTGTTCATCTTTCTATCACTTGGGAAGGGTGAGGCACATGTAATTAAAAAGAAGTTATATCCATTGCTTTTCAAGTGAGATGACTTTGGACTCTTTTTTCCAAAATACTTAAATATTATAGCATCTCTGCTGTTTCAACATAATTTTCTTCCTCTTAAAATTAATGCATTTTTTAAATTGGGATACAGTTGATGTACAATATTATATAAATTACAGGTATATAACAGTGATTCACAATCTAAACATATTTATTGTTATTATAAACTTTATTTATATGTCTTGTGTTGTACAATATATCTCTGGACTTTATTAACTTTATACATAATAATTAGTACCTCTTAGTTCCCTGTCCTTTATTGCCCCTCCTCCCTTACCTCTCCCCACTGGTTAACAACTGGTTTGTTCTCTGTTTCTGTGGGTCTGTTTACTTTTTGCTATATTCACAAGTTTAATTTTTTCACATATAAGAGAAATTGTACATTATTTGTCTTTCTCTGTCTGACTTATTTCACTTAGTACATTTTTTCCACCACACCACTTAGGACTAGTTACCTAGTTCAGGGAAATAACCAAATCTTGGAAATAATGCAAAAGGAGTTACATAATTTCTTTAAATGTTTTACTACAGTATTTTATAATGAGACTTCCTGAGGGTCATCTGATTTTCTCATGGGATATAATTTTGATTTACTATTCACAGTTGATTAAGGCTCATACGTCTTATAACTCTGTAAAGTCAGAGATTGATTTGTGGAAAATGAACCAGGTGTGACTTTTTTTTCCCTTCATTTGACAGAGAAAGTATCCAAAGGTTACAGCTTATTGCCTTGTAGGATATTAATGAGATTTTTTTTTTATCAGACCAAGCCATCTCAATCCAAATTTCTTTTTCCATTGACCTTATAAATCTGTATTTTTCATATCCTCATTGAATCACCTTTGTCATCTTGTATTAATGAACTGAATAAAATTTTGAAATGCGCTAACTACTTGTATGAGTTATTTTTTTTTAACAATTTGAGAATCACACTTTTTCTTTTATATTGGGTGGTTGATGTTCAAATCTTTTATCTAGATTTTTTCTTTTAATATCACTTTAAACTTGGCTAGGAGGCAGTGGTTTGAATAGAAGCAGAAATGAATAAAGTAAGGTCAGTATCATAGGTATCAGGCAGCAAGACTTAAGCTTCTTACTACCTTATCCAGAGCTTTGGAAATAATTTGAGAATTAATGAGTATACTTATATAAATTTAAGAAGTCTTAGTTCAGTTAAATCAACTAAATTTGCTCCCTTGGAACAGACCTATTCTCTCTCTTATCATGATATTGTGGATATTTGTAACTAGATTAAAAACCTCTGATTGATAGTGGAAAAAAAGAGGAATAAGACATAGCCCATGCTCTTGTAGATGTTTCAGTTCCATCCATTGATTTATTTAGTATATATTTATTGTGTTTTCTAAATATCCACTCTTGCTTGATATAAGCAGTATACTTTTTTTTTTCCTTTCACTAAGCGTACTTTTCAAAAAAGTAGGAATGAGAAACAAAAATGGATGCATAAAATGTTGATATGTGCCATGAAGAAAAATTAAGGGGAATAAGAGTAAGAATCTTATGGATGCTGTTATTCATATGCAGTTGGAGTATGTATGTGTTAGAGATGGTTTCTCTGAGGAATTTACATTTGATAGAATGAAGTGAGGGGATACTGTTATTCTTAATTTATATTAGTCCAAAACACATGATGTTATAAATATTCATTGTTTATCTTTCAAAAACATTTTGAGAGAATATTAAAGTTTGTAAACCCCTGCCAAGTGACAAATGAGAAATAATCAAGCTAAGATAGAATTTCTATTACAACATTGTCTACAAATTGACACTAGAAGTTAAAAACAAAATGAATTTTATTTTCCTTAACCATATAAATACGTAAGTAAACAGAAAAGGATAATAGAATTTCTATTTTCCTGGTCAGAATCTCTTGGATTCCTAGCATCAAAGTCAAAATAATTACCTTTCCTATTTTCCTTTAATTCCTGCAAATCATGTCAAATTTATCTTGCTTATCATGAGAATAGGATTCCAAAACTATAGTTTCACACTGGAATTACCTGGGGAATTTCAAATACAAGTACATTTCCTAGATTCCAACAGCCCAAATCTGACATGATTGGCCTGGGGGGGTATCTTGAGCATCAGGATTTTGATAGCTCTCAAAGGACACTAATGTTGAAAGGTTGTTGTTGAATCACTACACCGGGATTCTTGGCCCCCAGAGAAGAATTCAATCTGGAGCCAGAGACAAGGCTTGATCACTCAGAGCTTTTGTGTAATAAAATTTTATTAAAGTATAAAGGAGATAGAGAAAGCTTCTGACATAGGCATCTGAAGTGGGTAGAAAGAGTATCCCCTTACTAGTGTTAGCAATGGAGTTATATACTCTCCAGTAAATCCAGAGAATGTCTGGAGGTTGTAAAGACCTCACCAGACCTACTCCCATAATTTACATTTTAAGATAACAGAATTAGCCAGAAGGTTTAATCTAGAGACTGTTCTCAGGCAGAATACATTGCTGTTATATAATCCTTGTAAAGAGCAGGTCTACTCCCATAATTTACAGAATTAGCCAGAAAGTTTAATACAGAGCTGTCTTCAGGCAGAATACATTATTGTTGTATAATCCTAAGGAATGTAGAGAAGGAAAAAATTTGTCTTTTCTTCCTCCTTGAGAATTCCAGACCCCTCTCTCCCCTTGGGGACCCCTAGACTTCTTATCAACCTGCCTAGGAAATGACTCTCAATGTGATGTCAAAGTTAAATAGCATCCAGGAAAACCATGACTTCATCAGGCAGTTCCCCTCTCTGTCCACCCCCACCACATCTACCCCCAGAGTTATTGTCTTTCAACTTGTTGACAGAAGAGATACAACTTGTTCATCCCATTCATATCTTCTAACTCTTAGTCGTCCTTCTCATTGGCAGATACCATTTCATTCTTTATCTGCGGAGCCATTTCTTTTTTCACCTTAGAGCTCACTGTTTTTCTCCTTTAATTGAACAAATCACTTTCTAGAACTTTCCAAAATTAGAGTGGCAAAGGATATTGCAATAATTTTTTAGTTAATTATATCAGTGCTGAATAAGTCTGTTTCTAAAAAAAGGGTGGGGGGAGCGGGTAGACAAAGAACAACTTGCATGGAAGTTTTAGTGTAAGCATTTCTTAGACCAGTGGTTGTTACCATGTGGTTGGTCAGTATCTTGAGGAGGAGATTGAACTGAGTCACTGATATTTTTCAAAGCTCCCAAGTGATTCTAATATGCAGTCATGTTGGAAGACTATTCTCTGATATATCAGAAAATGTCAACAATTGTATCATATTTTTAAAGACCAGGTCTAAATTATAATCCAAATATAATGCTAGTGAAATATGATAGAAGTTAAAGCAGAATTATTTAAAGTAATATTTGCCTGTTTATTGGAATCTCCTGGGACAGTGGCCAAAAATGTCAATTCACTGGGTCCTCTCCTGATTTAGGTCAGATTTAGTAGGTCTGGAGGAAGAACCAGGAATCTGCATTCTAACACATAAGCCAGCTGATTCATATGATTATACATGTATAGAAAATACAAGGTACAGAACTCCAAAAAAGACATAAGATTCAAAGAAACTCAAATATAGTATTAAGATCATGGGCATGTGTCAGAATTCTCATGTGTACAGCACACTGGAAGTCTTGTCTTTTTCTTTTCTTTTTGATTTGGGTGTCAGAGTCTGAGAGAAAAAAGAAGTATGGGGAGGTGGAATTTCAGAGGGGAGACTGACATTGGGTGAGGAATCAGGCTTACATGATATTAAAGTTAACTGAAAAAAAAAGAGAGAGAAAATCTGGTAAGGATTTGGTGACCTGCTTTATAATGGCTGTAACTTTTGTTTAGTACCTTACAAGGTTCCTCACTTAACCCTTCGCTATGTATAAAGAAATAAACCTCTGCTTTGGGATTTTGACAGAAAAAAATATCTGATTGAAAGAATCTTATGAAATTAATATGATTTACTATAACGTATAAGAGGAGGCAAGAATATACAATGGAGAAAAGCACCACACTTCAATAAGTGGTGCTGGGAAAACTGGACAGCTACATGTAAAAGAATGAAATCAGAACATTCTCTAACACCACACATAAAAAATAAACTCAAAATGGAAATCTTGACACTCTCATGGATCATAGACAAATACGTAGTGGATTATAGAACAATTCTTAGAGGTACAGGTATCTGGGTAATATCACAGAATGCAGCTCAGCAGGCCGGCAGAGAGCAGTCAGCAGCACGTAAAGGAGGTTCGCTGAATGATGCCAGTGACAATGGGACTCACCCCTCCTTGACCCTGTCCCTATTCTATGGAGAATCGCTGTGGGGAACCGGTCCTCACCCTCTGTTGCTTTATGCTAAACACGCTTTCTCACTTTGTGTTAGTGCCAGGAGGAGAACCTAAGAATGGGGTCCTTGACTTTTATTTAACTATTTAACTATATATAGGTTAGGTGACTCACTTTCTTTTGGACATGGGTGAAAGAACGTGATGGAGAAGGCAATGGCACCCCACTCCAGTACTCTTGCCTGGAAAATCCCATGGACGGAGGAGCCCGGTGGGCTGCAGTCCACAGGGTCGCTAAGAGTTGGACACGCTGAGCAACTTCACTTTCGCTTTTCACTTGCGTGCATTGGAGAAGGAAATGGCACCCCACTCCAGTGTTCTTGCCTGGAGAATCCCAGGGACGGGGGAGCCTGGTGGGCTGCCGTCTATGGGGTTGCACAGAGTCGGACACGACTAAAGTGACTTTGCAGCAGCAGAAAGAAAGTGAAAGTGAAGTCTCTTAGTAGTGTCAGGCTCTTCGTGACCCCATGGACTGTAGCCCACCAGGCTCCTCTGTTCATGGGATTTTCCAGGCAAGAGTACTGGAGTGGGGTGCCACTTCCTTCTCTAGGGAAATTTCCTATTCAGGAATTGAACCTGGGTCTCCCACATTGCAGGCAGACTCTTAATCATCTGAGCCACAAGGGAAACTTGGATGACACGGAGAGATGGACATGGATGGACATGGAGGAGAGATGTAAAAATAGGTACTGCTTAAGGTCATGTGGGCTTCCCTGGTGGCTCAATGGTAAAGAATCCACCTGTCAATGCAGGAGACACAAGTTTGATCTCTGGGTGGGGAAGGTTCCCTGGAGAAGGAAACGGCAGCCCACTCCAGTATCCTTGCCTGGATAATCCCATGGAAGGAGAATCCTGGCTGGCTACAGTCCACAGGATTACAAAGATAAGACTTAACAACTAAACAACAGCAACTACAACAAGATCATGCCCTGGTTCAGCAAAATATAACCCTTTTTATAAAGAAAATTTTATTGGAACACAGCATATCAATTATGTATATAATATTTGTGACTGTGTTAGCACTGCAATGTCAGAGTTGCATAGCTCTGACACAGGCTGACTAGTCTTAAAATCTGAAAGTATTTACTATGTAGCAGATAAATTTTCCTAGCTCCTGGGTCACATTGCCACTGTGAAAGTACCTGGGATCATGTCACCTCAGCATAAAGCACAGTATGAGACAGTGCAAGGCTGCGCCCTGAACACTGGAGCCAGCTGAAGCTATTTCTACTCTTGGTCTTCTCCATGTGAAACTATAAATGGTATTTTTTGTTTGCTTTTGTTGGCTTCACTTTGCTTTTACTTAAGGCATTGGAGTTGAGTTTACCTTAATTTACCCCTCCCCCCCAAATAGTTCTAATTCCAAATATTAAAATTAAAAATATAAGCAGAGGAGAAAACAAAAAAATAACAGCTGAAATCAATGTGAAGTGAAAGTGTTAGTCACTCAGTTTTGCCCAACTCTTCGCGACTCCATGGACTGTATCCCACCAGGCTCCTCTATCCATGAAATTTTCCAGGCAAGAATAGTGGTGTGGGTTGCCATTTGCTTCAGCAAAGGATCTTTCTGACCCAGGAATCCTGCATTGCAGGCAGATTATTTACTAGCTGAGTCACCAGGAAAGCTCTGAGATCAGTGTAGTAAGTATTTAAATAGCTGACCAACTTTGAGTGAGAAATGAAATTATTTTTGCAGCAAACATAAAGACTCCTCCATAAAGGTAGTAGTAAATGCTCATAGAATCAATTGAAGACGGTCAAAACAAGGATGATTCCAATCAAGACCAAGACAGACAATATGCCAGCCATTTGGTGAGCAGGTGGTCACCAAAAGCTTAGACACTTTGGATTAATGGTTCATGCATATATCATACACGAGATAATAATGCATTTTTAGACTGACACCAGCTGCTAGTTGAAACTGACACAGCTATTCTGGTTTAACTCTTGTTAGTCTAATTCAGTAACGTCTTATGTTCACTCCTTACTTTCTAGCACAGGATCTGGCTTATGGTAGATTCTCAATAAAAAGAACAAATGAACCCAAACTAGACAACCCAACACTTTTATTTTAGGATGCATATCCACGTAGTATATATCAAGAACTTAAATACTTCTTCCTCTCGGAGGGCATCTTTATCTGAGATAGTCTCTAGTATCTGTACTCTTTTCCAAGTGGATAAATCTCCCTAAAATGTCCCATCTATCTAATAAATTCTTAATTGTAATGACCTAAGCTGACCAATGGGCTTTCCTGGTGGCTCAGAGAGTAAAGAATCTGCCTGCAATGCAGGAAACCAGATTCAATCCCTGGGTCAGGAAGGTCCCCTGCAGAAAGGCATGGCAACCCACTCCAGTGTTCTTGCCTGGAAAACCCCATGGACAGAGGAGCCTGGCAGGCTATAGTCCATGTGGTCACAAAAAGTCGGACAGATGAGCAACTAACATTTTCACTTTCAAGCTGACCAATGAGTCGGACACAACTGAGCACGCACACACAATCATTGAGTCTCCTTATTCCTGACATTTGATACCGTTTGTAGGTGACTATTGCAGACACCTAACCTTAAATAGATGGGGAAACAGTGGACACAGTGTCAGGACTTTATTTTTGTGGACTCAAAAATCACTGCAGATGGTGACTGCAGCCATGAAATTAAAAGACGCTTACTCCTTGGAAGGAAAGTTATGACCAACTTAGATAGCATATTCAAAAGCCGAGACATTACTTTGGCAACAAAGGTCCATCTAGTCAATGCTATGATTTTTCCAGTGGTCATGTATAGATTTGAGAGTTGGACTGTGAAGAAAGCTGAGCGCCGAAGAATTGATGATTTTGAACTATGGTGTTGGAGAAGACTCTTGAAAGTCCCTTGGACTGCAAGGAGATCCAACCAGCCCGGTCCTGGGCGTTCTTTGGAAGGAATGATGCTAAAGCTGAAACTCCAATACTTTGGTCACCTCATGGGAAAAGTTGACTCATTGGAAAAGACTCTGATGCTGGGAGGGATTGGGGGCAGGAGGAGAAGGGGATGACTGAGGATGAGATGGCTGGATGGCATCACTGACTCAGTGGATGTGAGTCTGAGTGAACTCCCGGAGTCGGTGATGGACAGGGAGGCCTGGCATGTTGCAATTCATGGGGTCGCAAAGAGTCAGACACGACTGAGCGACTGAACTGAACTTTAAAGAAATAAAATACACACGAGACCTGGGAGATAGAGTTAATTTTCTATTAATTAGCAGTATTCTCTTGAAGGATAAGCCTATCTTGGATTTGTTGGGAGGGTTAAGCCATGTTGTGTGAAGCAATAATTCCCCTATTAACTGGTAAAAAATATAGTGAGGCCTTGTCTAAGCAAAGAAGATCTTTCTATGTTTCAAGCTTCAGAGGTAATATATATACATGTGTGTGTGTGTGTGTGTGTGTGTGTGTGTGTGTATCTGTGAGTCTGGTGGTTAATCCCTTTGTTTCCATTAGGATAAATCTTGCTTTATGTAATTCCTCTTCAAGTACTTAATTGAGAACAAGAAGCCTAGGTTAAGATTAGTTCTAAGAGTCTGAGATTCTTCGTTTTACCGATAACAAAGGGTAATACAGAACTGCTCTGTTTAACATAAATCTCACTTGAAGATTGAAGAAGAAGATTGCTAGTTAATCTTCCAAAATTCCAAATAAGGCTTGAATTCATTAACTGAAGCATCTACATTTTCCTGAGGTTCTTCTTATTAAAAAGCTCCCTCTTAACTCACCATGCATCTGGCTTACACCTTGTTCTCTACCAATAGCAATCAAAGATAAATTCCTAAAGGAGGACAAAATCCCATATTAGTTATCTATAGCTGTATAATGTAATACTTTACAATTCAGAGACTCAAAACAACAGTATTCATTATGTCACAGCATGTCAAGAATCCAAGCACAGCTTAGCTAGGTGCTCTGGTTCTGATCTCGCACCAGGCTGCCGTCAGGGAGTTAACAGCGCCACTGTCATTTTAGGGTTCAGCTGAGAGAAGATCCATTTCTATGCTTGCTCACCTTGTCGTTTCAAGATTTTGTTCTCTATGGGCTGTTGGACTAAGGGGCTCAATCCCCCATCGTATACAAACCCTAGGACTCTGTCCTTGGTTCCTTGCCATGAGAATCTCTCCAAAGGGCAGACCACAACATAGCAGCTGATTTCCTCAGAATGAGCAAGTGAACAGGCAAGAGCGAAGGAGAAAGTGCTAGCAAGGGACTTCCCTGGTGGCCCGGGGGCTGAGACTCCATGCTCACAGTGCAGGGGCTCAGTGTTCGATCTCTGGTCGGGGACTAGATCTCGCATGCTGCAGCTAAGATTAATTTGCCATGAACTAAAGATCCCACTGCCACCTGTTGCAGTGAAGATTGAAGATTCCACGTGTGGCTAAGACCTGGTGCTGCTAAATAATCTTTTTTTTTTTTTTTTTTTGTGCTAGCAAAATGAAGTCCTAGTCTTCTACAACTTCATCTCAGGAGTGATATTCCATCATTTTTGTAATATTCTATTGATTTAGCAAGTCACCAAGTCCAGTCCACACTTAGGTTGAGAAGATTATACAGGGTGTGTGTGTGTGTGTGTGTGTGTGTGTGTGTGTATGTATATGTATATATATATATCAGGAAGGAGGGGGGGATCATTGGCAGCTCTCATTTTTTTTTTAAATATTTTTTTATTTTAAAATTATTACAGATAAATAGGAGGATCCTCCAATATTACAGAGATACTGTATACCCTTTAACCAATTCCCCATCCCCCAATGGTAAGATTTTGCAACACTATCATGCAATCACAAAACTAGGAAACTAATATTGTTATGATCCACTAACCCCATTTAATCAGTTTTAGGTACTCTCATTTGTGTTTATATAAATCTTTGCAATCTTACCAAAAGTGCAAGTTTGTGTAACTACCACCATATTTACAGTATTAACAGTATCATCACCTTAAGGACATTTTGTATTTTTGTCCTCTTATAAATGCAGTCACCCTCCTCCACATCTCTAACAAAAAACAGTCACTAACCTGTTCTCAACATCTATATTTCTTCATCTTGAAAATAGTACATAAGTTGAATGATACAGTATGTGGCCTACTGGCACTGAGATCTTTCTCACAGTATAATCTCTTTCAGATTGAGCCAAGATGTTTATGTATTAATAGTCTGTTCCCACCTATTGTTGAGTATGGGCTTCCCAGGTATCTCAGAAAGATTCTCAGGTAAAGAAACTGCCTGCAAATGCAGGATACCTGGGTTCAGTCCCTGGGTTGGGAAGCTCCTCTGGAGAAGGGAACGGCTACCCACTTCAGAATTCCACAGATAGAGGAACTTGACAGGCTCAGTCCATGGGGTCAGAGGAGTCATACACGACTGAGAGACTAACACTATTTTTATTACCACTGTGGTTGAGTATGAAGGAACTATCTTAGATGTCTGACTACCGCAATGTTTTTATGATTGAAGTTGCCAAAGGGTGTTGATATCTTAAGGGAAATAATGCTGAGCAGTAGGAGTTTATTTGGTAGACTGACGGGAGTTGTCGCAAGTTGTAAAAAGACTTGCACCATGCTTATCAGGGGCAGCTACTTCACACTTACTCCTCACAAATCTCTCCAACCCTGCTCTTCCATGTTCATCTGCAGTTTCTCACTCACAGAGAAAATGCTCCTTACAGAGATATTATCCTTATTCACAGAGGAAATGTGAACAATCAAGTCAGACTTCTAAATTACTGACTCTCAAAAGGAAATTGTGTGACTGTATTTTTGCTCATTCTCTCATTTTTATTCTGATTTCAGAGGAAGAGATATTCCTGCTCTAGAGTAATTCCTTGATGATATATCTTTCTTTTCAACTTAAGTCTTTACTTCCTATTTCTTTCTTCCCCTGTACTCTCACAGCAAGGCCCTCTGATGACTTCAGTCAGGTCTTATCAAGTGCCCTGGTTTCTTCTGTGTTCTTTCCTTGTACCCTTTAGATAGCACCTTGTTGCTCTTCAGATAACTACTCACCTCCTTCACCTCGGTGCACTTAAATGTGGCTACCATTTGCATCAAGGCACTAGTCCAGCTTTCCTCAAGGTAGTATGCTTATAGCTAAATTCAATTGCCTTTTTTCAGGCTTTAGCTTAGCCAGTGAGTGAAGTCGCTCAGTCGTGTTCGACTCTTTGCGATCCCATGGACTGTAGCCCACCAGGCTTCTCTGTCCATGGGATTCTCCAGGCAAGAATACTGGAGTGGGTTGCCATTTCCTTCTCTTTCTTTATAATTTAGAACTTTTGACTGTTCCAACTTTCTAGAGATACTCTCCTTCTCTCATTTCCATCAGTTCAGTTCAATTGCTCAGTCGTGTCTAACTCTTTCCACTCCATGGTTTGCAGCATGCCAGGCTTTCCTGTCAACAACCAACTCCCAGAGCTTTCTCAAAGCCATGTCCACCATTGGTGATGCCATGCAACCATCTCTTCCTCTGTCATCCCCTTCTCTTCCCGCCTTCAATCTTTCTCAGCATCAGGGTCTTTTCCAAAGAGTCAGTTCTCTGCATCAGGTATTAGAGCTTCAGCATCAGTCCTTCCAATGAACATTCAGGACTGATTTCCTTTAGGATGGACTGATTGGATCTCCTTGCAGTCCAAGGGACTCTCAAGAGTCTTCTCCAACACCACAGTTCAAAAGCAGCAATTCTTTGGCACTCAGCTTTCTTTATAGTCCAACTCTCACATTCATATATGACTACTGAAAAAAACATAGCTTTGACTAAGATGGACCTTTGTCGGCAAAGTAATGCTTCTGCATTTTAATATGCTGTCTAGGTTTGTCATAGCTTTTCTTCCAAGGAAAATACTCATAATTCCACTCTTTTATGTTGTTGTCCTCTACATGACTGTCCACTCCTTCTCCATCTCCTTTGCAGAGGAATAGATCTGTCCTCGAATGCTTCCCTTCAGATATCTAGGTAAGGCACTGGCTTTTTATAAGTACTGAGATTTTTGAAACTTTCCTGATTTTAATTACCATCTCTATGTGAACAACTCCTAAAGTTTTATCTTCACAAATATCTCTTTCCTAAGCCTCATGTTCCTATCTAACTATGCAAGAAAATTTCATTTGGTAATTTAAATTCAATTTCAAACTGAATTCCTCATCACCTCAACCAAATCTATAGCTCCTAAAAGTTTCTTCCTTTCTATTAGTAGAACTCCTTCCATTCTGCTAGCTGGGTCAGAATCCTGAATAAACCTTCCTTATCCATCCAATCAACCATAAAGTTTCAATCAATAGAATGAAAAGATTATGTGCTAGCACAATCTTTACCCAGTACTTTACAGTCCTATGCTCCATATTTAACCTTCAAATTGAATGAAAATAAAATACAGAAAAAGTGCCTTAAACAAAAATCAAGATGGTGTTTATGGTAGGCAGAATAATGGCCCGTCCAAAGATATTCATTTTCTAATTTTCAGAACCTATGACTATGTTACATTATATGGCATGGGAGAAATATTACTTCAGATACTATTAAGGTTGCAAATTAGATGGTCATAAAATAGAAAATTATCTTGATTTATTTGGGCAGGCCCAATGTAATTACAAGGGTTCTTAAAAGTGGATGTGGGAAGAAAAAGAACAATCAGTTTCAGAGCACTAATATAGAATAAAAACTACACTACCTATTGCTGACCTTGAAAATGGAAGGAAGCTATGGATTGAGGAATGAGGACACATTTTAGAAGATGGACAAGGCAAGAAAACGGATTCTCTTTATAGAAATGAAAGGAACACAGGCCTGCCAGCACCTGGATTTTAAACTGCTGAAATATTTTTCAGATTTCTGATCTTTAGAATTATAAAACACAAGGCTATGGTTTTTCCAGTAGTCATGTATGGATGGGAGAGTTGGACTGTGAAGAAAGCTGAGTGCCAAAGAATTTATGCTTTTGAACTGTGGTGTTGGAAAACACTTTTCAGAGTCCTTTGGACTGCAAGGAGATCCAACCAGTCCATTCTGAAGGAGATCAGCCCGGGGTGTTCTTTGGAAGGAATGATGCTAAAGCTGAAACTGGCTACCTCATGTGAAGAGTTGACTCATTGGAAAAGACTCTGATGCTGGGAGGGATTGGGGGCAGGAGGAGAAGGGGACAACAGAGGATGAGACGGCTGGATGACATCACTGACTCAATGGAGTGAGTCTGAGTGAACTCCGGGAGTTGGTGATGGACAGGGAGGCCTGGCGTGCTGTGATTCATGGGGTCGCAAAGAGTCGGACACGACTGAGCAACTGAACGGAACTGAAATTTGCTTTGCTTTTATCCACTAAGTTGGTGGTAATTGTTTACAGTGGCAATAGGAAACCTATACAGCTCATCTTATTAAAGTAACTTTTCATATTTTATGTTAGACTAAAGGGAGATCAACTGTTACTAAAATCAGAAATGACAATGCAAATATTACCACTAATCCTGCAGAAATAAAAACACTATAAGAGAGTACTCTGAACAATTTTAATCCAACAAATTGGATGACCTAAATAAAATTTAAAAATTCCCAGAAACACAAAAACACAATAAGACTTCTCTGAACAGACTCTGTGACTAATAAGAAATTTGAATCAGTGATTTAAAATCTCCCAACAAACAAAAGCCATGGACCAGATGGCTTCACTGGTGAATTTGGCCAAACATTTGAAGAAGAACACCATTCCTTCTAAATTTTTTTCAAAAAAGTGAAGAGTAAACACTTCCTAACTCAGTTTTGTCAAGAAAATGCACTGGTCATAGCAAACACCCTCTTCCAACAAAACAAGAGAAGACTCTACACATGGACATCACCAGATGGTCAACACTGAAATCAGATTGATTATATTCTTTGCAGCCAAAGATGGAGAAGCTCTATACAGTCAACAAAAACAAGACCAGGAGCTGACTGTGGCTCAGATCATGAGCTCCTTATTGCCAAATTTAGACTTAAATTGAAGAAAGTAGGGAAAACCACTAGACCATTCAGGTATGACCTAAATCAAATCCCTTATGATTATACAGTGGAAGTGAGAAATAGATTTAAGGGCCTAGATCTGATAGATAGAGTGCCTGATGAACTATGGACTGAGGTTCGTGACATTGTACAGGAGATAGGGATCAAGACCATCCCCATGGAAAAGAAATGCAAAAAAGCACAATGGCTGTCTGGGGAGGCCTTACAAATAACTGTGAAAAGAAGAGAGGTGAAAAGCAAAGGAGAAAAGGAAAGATATAAGCATCTGAATGCAGAGTTCCAGAGAATAGCAAGACGAGATAAGAAAGCCTTCTTCAGTGATCAGTGCAAAGAAATAGAGGAACAGAACAGAATGGGAAAGACTAGAGATCTGTTCAAGAAAATCAGAGATACCAAGGGAACATTTGATGCAAAGATGGGCTCGATACAGGACAGAATGGTATGGACCTAACAGAAGCAGAAGATACTAAGAAGAGGTGGCAAGAATACACAGA
>SJXQ01012117.1:6523-112313 GCA_006408695.1 Aepyceros melampus
CCATGAGCCTTCCAGGTGCTCTGGGAGGTGTGTGAACATGGGGTGAAATCACAACTGAGGGAACCATGGATTCACTGGGTGGTCAGGGAAGACTGTGGAAGAAGAACTGCTGAGCAAGGTGTTGAAAGACCAGAATGTTCTCACTGAGTAGCTGAGAAGGCAAGGGGCTGCCAGCTCCTAGGAGAGAAGGACATCCTAGACAGAGGGAGGAGAGTGAGCCAAAAGCCTGAGAGCAAAACCCACCCAGTCTGTTTGGGGAACTATAAGGTGTTTAGTACCATCGAAGGGTATGAGGTAGAGGGATGGTGGTGTGAGGAGAGGACTGGAGAAGCTTTCAAGGACCCATTCCTGGCGGGTCTTGCAAGCCACTAAGGCACTGGGACTTGTCCCACAAAATAGAGAGCTAGAGAAGTATTTTATGGAAGTACAACACAATTACATGTGCCTTATGAAAAGACTGTTCCAGAGGCTGGGATGAGGAAGAATTGGAGGTTAGAGGCTCAAAGGCATAGAATGGTTAGAATATTTTTGTCATAGTCCAAGTGAAGACTAACTACAAAAAGATAAGATTATGAATTAAAGTAGGGGGGTAAGGATGAAGATGTGGGTACAGATACGAGGCACATTATAAGGTATTAGTAAGGTTGCCAGTGCTCAGTATGGGATCAGAATTGGTCTGATTCCCAGGCTTCTGGCTTGGGCAGCTGGGTGAATGGTGGGGCCGTTCCCTAAGACTTGGGGGTGGTATCATCTTACAAGCTTGAGTTGGATGTTTGCCCCCTAGGTACTTGTCCCCAGTTAGAATAAGATGCTATCACATGGTCTGTGGTCTTAGGTTATGACATTTTGATACAAACCAGTTTTTCCCAAAAATGGCTATTAGAGAGAAAGAAACATGTTTCCTAAGCAATCATTTGTTTCCTATAAAAATAGATCTTTTTATTAATGTAGTTAAACATATGCACTATTGCACATTTTTGAAAAGATATAGAATCAGAATATGATTAAAAAAATCATAAACCCACATACACATACTCAAACACCTGAGCTCCCTTGTTGTTGATCAGTTGCTCAGTCATGTCTGATTCTTTGTGGCCCCATGGGCTGCAGTGTGCCAGGGTTCCCTACTGGAATGCAAATGGAATGAGGACAAGGGTTTTCTCAAGCCATTACTTTGCTACAGACTCTCCCTCCAAAGAGAAAAGATTAATTGTTGTGGACGCATCACTCATCCAGGAAACAGATAGGAGTGAGGGAGCAGTTGTTAGAGGTGAGCAAGGGTTGAATGAGGAGGTGTAGGGATGAGTTAGGCTTTATCTTTTGGTTTCTAGAGAAGTCCCAAGACATTTCAGGTTTCTTCATCCACATCCATATCAGAACCTTCATCAATAGCCAAGATAAGGAAGCAACCTAAATGTCCACCAACAGATGAATGGATAAAGAAGGTGTGGTACATATATACAATGGAATGTTACTCAGCTACAAAGAGAATGAAATCATGCCACTCGCAGCAACATGGATGGATCTAGAGATGATCATACTCACTGAAGTTAGTTGTCAACTATACTCCACAGTATTGTAAAGCAAAACAAACTAAAAAAATAAAAATTAATTTAAAAAAAGATACATAAAAAAAAAACAAAGATATTTTTAAAAAACCACATACAATGAGTTTGTGACTTCTCTGACTCTTGGAATTGTCTGGAATTCTGCTCCTGCATCCCTTTTCCTTTGAATATAAAATACTATTGACAACTTACAAAACTTGTTCATAGTCATTATTTTATTCTTACTGTACCCATTTTTAACTTCTTACACAGCTAGTAAGTAGCAGTTCGGTTCAGTTCAGTCGCTCAGTCGTGTCCGACTCTTTGCGACCCCATGAATCGCAGTACGCCAGGCCTCCCTGTCCATCACCAACTCCCGGAGTTCACTCAGACTCACATCCATTGAGTCCGTGATGCCATCCAGCCATCTCATCCTCGGTTGTCCCCTTCTCCTCCTGCCCCCAATCTCTCCCAGCCTCAGGGTCTTTTCCAATGAGTCAACTCTTCGCATCAGGTGGCCAAAGTACCGGAGCTTCAGCTTTAGCATCATAGTAGCAGAGCCAAGGGCAAAACCTAGATCTTCTATTTCAGTTCAGTTCAGTCACTCAGTCGTGTCCGACTCTTTGCGACCCCATGAATCGCAGTACGCCAGGCCTCCCTGTCCATCACCAACTCCCGGAGTTCACTCAGACTCACACCATTGAGTCCGTGATGCCATCCAGCCATCTCATCCTCGGTTGTCCCCTTCTCCTCCTGCCCCCAATCTCTCCCAGCCTCAGGGTCTTTTCCAATGAGTCAACTCTTCGCATCAGGTGGCCAAAGTACCGGAGCTTCAGCTTTAGCATCATAGTAGCAGAGCCAAGGGCAAAACCTAGATCTTCTATTCAGAGTACAAGTTCTTCCCCCTAGGCCATTCTGCCTTGATCCTCTAATTTTGGACTGGTCTTGGGGGAGTCATGGAAGGTTTTTATGCATGTGAGTATTAGATCCTCAATGGCCTGCCTCCATTTCCAACCTCATTTCCTACTGTCTGCTAATAGGCATCTGATGGTTTCATCATGCCACGTTGACAGTTTCAGACCATGCCATGTGCCTTCCAAGGCTTCAGTTGTGCCATTCCCTTGGTTAAGAAAGCCTTGCTTTACCTAGACATTCTCTAGGGCCCAAGTCAAGCATCACTCCCTCTGTAGAAGTTTCCTTAACCCACCTGAGTATGGCGGACCATGCCCTCTTTCCCTTATGTTTTCACTCAGCCTTCTGTTTTTGTTATACTAAACTCACTTTTCATTATTATTGCAACGTGTGTCTGTTGCCTCCACGGGAACCAGCACTGGCAGGACCTGAAATTTTGTTATCTCCAACACCTAGCACAATGACTGGCACATAGGTAGTGCTGAGGAAATCCTTGTTGATTGAATAAATGGATGAGTTCTGATGGAGAAGAAAACATCCCTGAGCAGAGATGATCTCCATCCTCGACCTGCTGACGGAAATGTTGACAAGGAACAGGGAGAGAGAAAGGCAGACATCAAAGGGACATAACAGGAAAAAAAATTCTTCCCTGCTCTCTTTATCCTCTGCTTTTTTTCCTTCTCGCTATTGGAACAAAATGAAGAGTACATCATATGCGAAGCTGTATTTTCTGTTTATTGCCACCAGGTTAATAACAGTAATGGTGCGAGAAGAAAATGAGGTGTTATGTAAAATCCTGCATTGCAGTTTTGCTGCTGATGTAAAGAACTCAATAAAGTGCAACACTTTAATCATAGAGATAAAAATCACACAGCAGCTTCACACAGGCTCCCAGAGCCTTAAGACAAAATAGTTGTGGGGAAATGAGAGATGAGAGAAGAACATTATCAGGCATCGGAAAAGTTATGTTTGGGCTTTTGTGGGCTTTTCCCCCTTCATTTCTAAAGAAAAAACAGAATAAAAATTTTCTATTTTCTTCCAAGTCACTGTCTATGAATTTCTGTGTTCTCTAGAGGACATGCTCAGACTTCTGGGAAAAGATTTGTTCATTCTTTGTTAAAACTTGATTTGTTTAGGGAGAACTGAATTCCTCCTTAAAGGTCAGTGGCCTTTAAGAAAATAGGGCTTGTCTCTAAAAATGAAAGAAAGATTGGATTGGAGGTTAAAAAAAAAGTAAGTTGGTTGTAGTAAAACCTCTATTTTTATGATGGCCTTGTGATGCAGTAAAAGATCATAGCAGCCAAAGATCATATCAGGAGATGGGAGCTCTTATACCAACTCAGCCAACCTTGGGAAAATCTCCTTCTTGTCTCCAGGCCTCTGTTTCATCATTCTTCAAAGAAGGGCTTACACCAGGTGTTCTTGAAGGTCATTCCAGCTCTGATGCTTAGCAGTCTGCGAGGCTCTGGGTAAGGCTATGGCTTGGTTTTTGACGTTGGATGTTGTGGTTCTGGACTATTGCAGGATCCACCCAGCTGACCTCTGTAATTCTACTCAGAATGCCTCCTTCTCTCCCTCACCACCAAAATTTACTCTCCATCCTGCAGCTGGAGTGATCAGACTGGAGCCAGGTGAGGAAGTACCTGTAGGAAGACCCTCCAGGTGAGAGCATCCCTTAAGAGATCATTGAAAAGCAAGGAAGCTGGTATGTAGAGCGGAGTGAGGGAGGCAGAGGGTCATGGGAGAGGAGGTCAGAGAGGTTGTTGAAGGACCAGATCAGGTGGGTCTCACTGGCACTGAAAGGGCTTCACTGCCCCCAGGCACCACTCTTGAGTCCTCCCTGAGGGAGTCGCTGCTTTGGCAGACAGGAAACACTTCTCAAAGGCCGAGTGAGCACAGGTCATGAAGAGAGAAGGGCTTTGGAATTGGAGCTCTAGGCTCACACTCTGAACTGGCTGTGTGACACTGAAGGAGTCTCTCTGTTTCCCTGTCTCAATTTCCTTGTCAGCAAATAGAAAGTGGCAATAGGTCAGTCCTCTCACAGGGCTGACATGGGTTTAATGAGCTAGTGAATGTCCAAGTGCCTAAAACATAGCAGGTGTTCGGAGGATATATATATATATATATATATATATATATATATTTTTTTTTTAATCCCATAATCATTATCTCAGATGTCATTAGAAACATGGGAATAGTCTAGGGTTGCATCATCTCATATAATAGTCACTTATAACTATTTACATTTAAATTAATTAAAATTAGTTTAAAAAAATTTAGTTCCTCAGTTGAACTAGCCACATTTGCAAGTGTTCAAAAGTCACGTGTGACTGGTAGCTATTGTTAAAGTCAGCGTAAAAGAACACTACTGTCACAGAAAGTTCCACTGAGCGGCGCTATTCTGGTACTTAGCAGGCGTAAGTTGTGCACTGAAATTTAAAACAGCCATATATAACTACAACTGCACAAGGACACGTCTGCTTTCAGACACAGAAGCACGTACCCACGTACAAAACCACAGAAACAGGGTGTCAAGGTTAGTGACAGCGCACTTCATTACTAAAGAAGAAACGAATCTGCGTCCCAGCTCTGGGTCAGTGCACTGACCACACAGAGTCAGGCCTTGTGTTAAACATTTCACACTGGACATTACATCATTAAATCCTTACAACAACCCTAACAGGAAGTATTATCTTCCTCTTGTTGATTCTGCCATCGAGGACGAGAGTGGTTGAGTAACTTGATTGAAGTCACAGAGCTTATCCGTTGTACAAAACTGGTTCTTAATGGACATTTCAGAGACAAAGGGCTTACAGGGCAAAGTCACCATGAGCTCTTTTATGGTCTTTGTAAAGACGTGGGTGTTTGGAACTGCCTCAGGACTACCCGGCAGTCCTTGGTTAGTCACAGAGGGAGTATAATTCAATGAAATCAGTTTCTCAGGTCTTCCAACCTCGCTTTTTTGATTTATAAAATGTGGTAGGGTCAGATATGTGGGATCACCTCGCATCTTCAGGAAAGTGCCTTAGACACATGAATGGGAAGGAGTAGAGAGAGTTCTAAAACTGTGAAGAAGGAAATCATCTAATACAGGTCTTTTCATTTTTCTCTCTTATCTTAAGAGCATGGTTCGCAAAAATGGCACGTTGAAAGGTGGTCTGTATATGAGAGGGCAAGTAAGGGCCAAGGTGACTTGGATGGTTCTGCCTCAGATGTAAGCACAACCAGAGTCAGAGAGAGAGAGATGGGTGGATAAACAGATGGGCAAAGAGACAGACAGACAGCAAATTAGAAAAATATGACAGAGGCTTCTAATCTCGTTTTCTGTATATTTCCCCTTTAGTCCTCCAGAAGGCTGATATTGTTTTTAATTCATTGTAAACTCACTCTCTTACTAGATAAATAGCAAGATGCCTAGCCTAGATGCTCAATGAATGCTTGTTAAAAAACAGAAACAAAAAATAATTATACAGAATAAAATAGGTCAGAAAAAGAAAAACAAAAATAATATATTAATACATATATATGGAATCTAGAAAAATAGTACTGATGGATCTATTTGCAAGGCAGCAGTGGAGATGCAGACACAGAGAACAGACTTGTGGACACAGTGGGGGAGGGAGAGGGTGGGACAAATTGAGAAAGCCCATTACCATATGTTAAAATAGATAACCAATGGGAATTTGCTGTATGAAGCAGGGAGCTCAAACCAGGTGCTCTGTGACAGTCTAGAGGGGTGGGATGAGGTAGGAGATGGGAGGGAGGTTCAGGAGGGAGGGGCCATGTGTATATGGCTGCTTCATGTTGATGTATGGCAGAAACCAATACAATATTGTAAAGCAATTATCCTCTAATTAAAAATAAATAAATTAAAAACCCACAAAACATAATACCTGAAAGAACAGTAGCTAGATAACAATAATCCTTCACATTTGTATGGTACTTTGTAATATGTAAAAAGATCTCCCATGCAGTATCACACTTAATTCCTCGTCTAACCTTTTCAGGCTGGCATTATGATCCTCATTTTGTTGATGAGGGACTCTTGTCAGAGTGGTGATGTGTCTTGTCTAAGGTTATATAGGGAGGCTGAGGGACCAGGTGAATAATACTGGTCAGAGAGCGGTAGAGACTGATAACTAGATAGATACAAGCAGAGAGAGACAGAGGAGACCAAGACACGGATAAATGATGGAGACAAATGGAGATGGATGGATAGATGCTGAAAGAGCCTCCAATCTTCCCTCCTTCAATTCATCCTCTACACATGGCTGGAGATAACTATTCCAAGCATGAATTCGACCATGTCACTCCTCCATTTAATAAACCTCCATTGCTTCCCCAAGGACCTGAGGATAATGCTCTATTGTGAAAAGCTTTCATGATCTGGCCCTACCTATTTCTGGGGCCTTGTTGTATCTTATCACATTTCTATAGCATCAGTCACTTCTAGGACCCTCTGAATTTCCAAGAAAGCCGTGCCATTGTCATACTTCATGTTTATCAGGTGACCTTCCCCGTCCCCCACACTCTCCTCCCCCTGCTTGTGGATGCCTGGCCAACTCTACTTCTCCTCTGAGACTCAATACAGCACTGAGTCTTTCCAAAGACTTTCCTGACCACCTTCCCAGGATGGGTTTATTTTCTGTCCTCCTAGATCACTTTCTTCTTCATTACAGGAGCCAGTAGAGTAGAAAACCCCAAACTTTGAAATAAGAGAGGCCTGGATTTAAATCCTGTTTGTCAGGCTTCTCTGGCAGCTCAGTAATAAAGAATCTGCCTGCCAATGCCAGGAGATGCAGGTTTGACCCCTGATTTGGGAAGATCCCACATGTGGCACAGCTACTAAGTCTATGCACCACAACTCCTGAGCCTGTGTCTAGAGACCAGGAACCCAACTGCTGAAGCCTGCACGCCCTAGAGTCCATGCTCTGTAACAAAAGAAGCTGCCACAATAAGAAGCCTGTGCATTGTAACTATAAAGTAGCCCCCACTCGCCACAATTAGAGAAAAGCCCATGCAGAAACAAAGACCCAGCATAGCCCAAATAAATAAATATATAAAATTATTTTAAAAATTAAAAAATCCTGTTTGCTCTCCCATCACTGACTTGGGTTAGCCCTAGTTTCTTCATCTCTGCAATAAATCTGATAACATCTGCCCCAGGACCCATGCTGGGATTAGCAATCATGTAAATATGCCATAATTTAATAATACTAAGATGGCTGAGTAGAAGGACATGAGCCCATCTTCTCCTGTGAGAACTCCAAAATTACAACTCGCTGCTGAATAACTGTCGATAGGAGAAAGTTGCATTCCATCAAAAATGATACCCCACATCCAAGGGCAAAGAAGTCCCAGCAAGATGGTAGGAGGGGTGAAATTGCATTTAAAATAAAACCCCATACCCGCCAGAGATGCTCAGAGGGCTCAAACAACCCTTGTGCACACCAGGACCCAGAGACCCCACAGAGACTGAGACAGAATTGTGTTTGAGTGTCTCCTGTGGGGGTATGGCTCAGCAGCGGACTGCTGCAGGGACAGGAGTTCTGGGGGCAGTAAACCTGGGTATGGCATAAGACCTCCATTAACCCCACCATAGAGCTGCCAGAACTTACACAGGACTGGGGAAACAGACTCTTGGAGGGCACAAACAAAACCTTGTGCACACCAGGACCCAGGAGAAAGGAGCAGTGACCCCATATGACCCCACAAGTCTGACCCAGACTTGCCTGTGAGTGTCCAGGAGTCTCTGGTGGAGGCGTGGGTCAGTGGTGGCCTCCTGTAGGGTTGGAGGCACTGAGTGCAGCCTGTGTGGGACCTTTTGAAGGAGGTCCCCATTATCTTCATTACCTCCACCAGAGTTTGGCCTCAGGTCAAACAACAGGGAGGAAACACAGCTCCGCCCATTAACAGAAATTGGATTAAAGATTTACTGAGCATGGCCCCACTCATCAGAACAAGACCCAGTTTCCCCCTCAGTCAGTCTCTCCTATCAGGAAGCTTTCATAAGCCTCTTATCCTTCTCCATCAGAGGGCAGAAAGACTGAAACCCACAATCACAGAAAACTAACTAATCTGATCACATGGACCAGAACCTTGTTGAACTCAGTGAAACTATGAGCCATGCCATGTAGGGCAACCGAAGATGGGTGGGTCATGGTGGAGAGTTCTGACAAAACTTGGTCCGCTGGAGAAGGGAATGGCAAACCACTTCAGTATTCTTGCCTTGAAAACCCCATGAACAGTATGAAAAGGCAAAAAGATAGGACACTGAAAGATGAACTTTAGGTCGGTAGGTGGCCAATATGCTACTGGAGAAGAGTGGAGAAATAATTCCAGAAAGAATGAAGAGACAGAGTCAAAGCAAAAGCAACACCCAGTTGTGGATGTGACTGGTGATGGGAGTAAAGTCAGATGCTATAAATAGCAGTATCGCATAGGAATCTGGAATGTTACGTCCATGAATCAAGGCAAATTAGAAGTGGGCAAAGAGATGGCAAGAGTGAAACTGACATTTTAGGAATCAGTGAACTGAAATGGACTGGAATGGGTGAATTTAACTCAGATGACCATTATATCTACTACTGTGGGCAAGAATCCCATAGAAGAAATGGAGTAGCCATCACAGCCAACAAAAGAGTCTGAAATGCAGTACTTGGATGCAGTCTCAAAAATGACAGAATGATCTCTGTTTGTTCCAAAGCAAACCATTCAATATCACAGTAATCCAAATCCATGCGCTGACCAGTAATGCTGAAGAAGCTGAAGTTGAACAGTTCTATGAAGATCTATGAGACCTTCTAGAACTAACACCCAAAAAAAGATGTCCTTTTCATTATAGGGGACTGGAATGCAAAAGTAGGAAGTCAAGAAACACTTGGAGTAACAGGCAAATTTGGCCTTGGAGTACAGAATGAAGCAGTTCAAAGGCTAACAAGTTTTGCCAAGAGAACACACTGGTCATAGCAAATACCCTCTCCCAACAACACAAGAGACAACTCTACACATGGACATCACCAGATGGTCAATATCAAAATCTGATTATGTTCCTTGTACCCAAAGATGGAGAAGCTGTATATAATCAGCAAAAACAAGGCTGGGAGCTGACTGTGCTTCAGATCATGAACTCCTTATTGCCAAATTCAGACTTAAATTGAGGAAAGTAGGGAAATCCACTGGACCATTCAGATATGACCGAAGTCAAATCCCTTACAATTATATGGTGGAAGTGAGAAGTAGATTCAAGGGATTAGATCTGATAGAGTGCCTGAAGAACTATGAATGGAGGTTCGTGACATTGTACAGGAGGCAAGGATCAAGACCATCCTCAAGAAAAAGAAATGCAAAAGGGCAAAATGGTTGTCTGAGAAGGCCTTACAAATAGCTGAGGGAAAAAAAGGACATGAAAGGCAAAAGAGAAAAGGAAAGATACACCCATTTGAATGCAGAGTTCCAAAGAATAGCAAGGAGAGATGAGAAAGCCTTCCTCGGTGATCCCTGCAAAGAAACTGAGGGAAACAATAGAACAGGAAAGACTAGAAATCTCAAGAAAATTAGAGATACCAAGGGAACATTTCATGCAAAGATGGGCACAATAAAGGACAGAAATGATATGGACCTAACAGAAGCAGAAGATATTAACAAGAAGTGGCAAGAATACACAAAAGAACTATACAAAAAAGATCTTCATGACCCAGATAACCACAATAGTGTGATCACTCACCTAGAGCCAGACATCCTACAATGCAAAGTCAAGTGGGCCTTAGAAAGCATCACTAGGAACAACACTAGTGGAGGTAATGGAATTCCAGTTGAGCTACTCCAAATCCTAAAAATGATGCTGTGAAGGTGCTGCACTGTATATGCCAGCAAATTTGGAAAACTCAGCAGTGGCCACAGGACTGAAAAAGGTCAGTGTTCATCCCAATTCCAAAGAAAGGTAATGCCAAAGAATGTTCAACTACTGCACAATAGCATTCATCTCACATGCTAGCAAAGTAATGCTCAAAATTCTCCAAGCCAGGCTTCAACAATATGTGAACCATGAACTTCCAGATGTTCAAGCTGGACTTATAAAAGGCAGAGCAACCAGAGATCAAATTGCTAACATCCATTGGATCATTGAAAAAGCGTGAGAGTTCCAGAAAAACATCTACTTCTGCTTTATTGACTATACCAAAGCCTTTGACTGTGTGGATCACAATAAACTATGGAAAACTCTTCAGTAGTGGGAATACCAGACCACCCAACCTGCCTCCTGAGAATTCTGTATGCAGTTGAAGAAGAAACAGTTAGAAGCAGACATGGAACAGCAGACTGGTCCAAATTAGGAAAGGAGTCTGTCAAGGTTGTATATAGTCACCCTGCTTATTTAGCTTATATGCAGAGTGCATCATGAGAAATGCTGGGTTGGATAAAGCACACGCTGGAATTAAGATTGGCAGGAGAAATATCAATAACCTCAGATATGCAGATGACACCATCCTTTTGACAGAAAGTGAAGAGGAACTAAAGAGCCTCTTGATGAAAGTGAAAGAGGAGAGTGAAAAAGTTGGCTTAAAGCTCAACATTCAGAAAATTAAGATCATGCCATCTGGCCCCATCACTTCATGGCAAATAGATGGAAAACAATGGAAACAGTGACAGATTTTATTTTCTTGGGCTCCAAAATCACTACAGATGGTGACTGCACCCATGAAATTAAAAGATGCTTGCTCCTTGGAAGAAAAGCTATGAACAACCTAGACAGCATATTAAAAAGCAGAGACATTACTTGCCACAAATGTCCATCTAGTCAAAGCTATGGTTTTTCCAGTAGTCTTGTATGGATGTGAGAGTTGGACTGTAAAGAAAGCTGAATACCGAAGAATTGATGCTTTTGAACTGTGGTGTTGGAGAAGACTCTTGAGACTCCCTTGGACTGCAAGGAGATCCACCAGTCAATCCTAAGGGAAATCCTAAAGGAAATCAGTCCTAAATATCATTGGAAGGACTGATGTTGAAGCTGAAACTCTAATCCTTTGGCCACCTGATGCAAAGAACTGACTCATTGGAAAAGACCCTGATGTTGGCAAAGATTGAAGGCAGGAGGAGAAGGGGATGACAGAGGATGAGATGGTTGGATAGTATCACTGACTTAATGGACATGAGTTTGAGTAGGGTTCTGGTGATGGACAGGGAAGCCTGGCATGCTACAGTCCATGGGGTCACAAAGAGTTGGACACAACTGAGCGACTGAACTGAACTGAACTGAAACATGCCTGGTGTAGAGTATGTGGCCTCCATGCAGAAGCTGCTGCTGCTGCAGCCTGACTTTGCTGCACCATTATAACCCGATACTGGGTCTGCCTCCCCCTTTGCACCAGGAGTTGCCTGAGGATGGAGGCCTCATCGCCTGTGCTCAGTGCCTGGTTCATGACAAAGCTTGTTGTATCCTTCCTGCCCACCTTGAGGCCATTGGTTAGGGTATTGTTTGGAGCACGGGAAGGCATAACCCATGGCCATCCCACAGAAGCACTGTGCGGAGGGCGGCTGGAGCAGTAGAGGTACATCCTGATGGTGAGAGTAAGAACTGATCGACTGAAACCTATCTGGGACTTATGTTACAGATTTAGGTTGTGTGCCTTTTGAGGATAAAAGATAATGTTTAAATCAATTTTGTAAGGGGCTGTTTTGTCCTTCCACCTCAAAACCTCTAGAATTCTTCAGTCAGTAAACACATTTAGGGGGAACAGTGTCAGATTAGGTCATCTGAGATAGTCTACATACTTTCTCATTTTCCAGGGTGCCTTCACTTCCCTCTCATCTTTATTTTTCAGTGGACTCAGATTCTTTGTCGCCTCCTCCTTCTTTTCCCCTTCTCTTCCCATACTCCTTGTCTGCTGGACCCTTCTTGACCCCAGGGAACCAGCTTCTTGGTGAATGAGGAATCCCTCTTTCTCTATTATACACATACACACACACACACACACACACACACACACAACTGAATGGCTTTCACCAGGCTGAGGACAAGAAACCGTCTAATCATTGGAAGCAGGGGGTAGGGGTTGACAGCTGGGCCCCAAGCCTGCAATATTTACTCTCCTCCCCAGCTGCCAGGGCAGGGCTCCCAGGTCATAAACACATACTATAGTTGGGTGAAAGCCTTCATTGAGATTCTGTTCATAGCTGAAGCTGTTGCCAAGCCTGCCCAGCTCTGTCAGCTGCCCTGATAAAAGCAGACAGGCCGCCCAGCCCTCTGGCAGGCTGACAGGTTGTTTAGAAGCAGGCTGAGGCTCCCCGGCAGAGGTCCAGGGCTTTGGGCTACAGCAAAGGCTGGGAGAGAAGGGATTCTCATGTCAGGTGGCCTGACTTCCAAGGCAGGGGGTGCACAGACAGCAAGAGAGAGCAGGAGATGAGGGGAGGGTGGTCAGGGAGGGTCCTGGCCTCAGCCAATGCCTGTCTCATCACGGGGGTGGAAAGCTGTAGGGACTAAGAATACACATTCTGCTCACACTCTCAGGGGCCAGTACTGTCTGCAGGATTGCACAGGCAATTACTTTAATTCATTTCTTCACTCACAGAATGAGGATGATAATAATAACACCTATCTTTCAATGGTGAGAACTATTAGAGATAATATAAATAAAGTACTTCTGAAAACAGTGTCTGGCCCTACCAATGTTATGCCTAGCTTTTCTAACCCAGAAATCTTCTTTTAATAAGACTGTCAGGCATGGTGCTATGTTTTACATACATTATCTCATTTAATTTTTACATAAGCCAGAGCTTTACATAGTATCCTCATTTTAGCAATAAAGAAAATGTCAGAGAGGGTGTGTCACTTGCCCAAGGTCACACAGCTGAATAACAGAAAGGATGGAAGCCCACCTGCATTACTGAAAAACCTATGCTGTTTACCTTGTGGAACAATAAATAGTATCAAGGCTGCAGAGAGCAAAAAGCTTTATGTGGAAGTTTATGAATTGTAATTTGGGAGACACAGATTCAAGTAAACTCGAAAGAATATTTGGAGAAGAGAAGAGTCAGGGGCTTATAAAAATAAAAAGCCAGGAGTTTATCAAAGTTACCTGGTAAAAATTGTAACTGATTCTGACAAAGTCAGGAAATATTTGTCCTGAAGGAATCACAGGTTGTTTTAGGGTGAGGGCCCAATAAGAAGATAGGCTGCCATGAACTATTTTAGGGGTCCAATAAGTATCTTGAGTTTTTGGCACATCTTTCTGTATGCCTTTCGGACAATAAGTGGACAACAGATCAGATTCCATCCAGGCTGAGACGTGCTTCAGTCTCACTCCTTCAGTGGCCTCTTAGCTCCATTTGAGAGAGCTCTGGTAGCAATACTGACCCCATTTTTAGTTTCCTTCCCCAGCCACTAGGCCATAGTGTAGATGAGCACTTTGTGGGTCTCTATCCCTGTTGGTATGAAGGAAGTGAGGTTTTTTTTTTTTTGAACTCCCTAGTCAGAAAGAAACAAACAAATATTCAAGAGAAAAATCAGTTTCTCTATTTTTAAAGTTTTAAGTGCTGCAACATTCCACAATTGGAAAAAAATAAAATAAACAGCTAGGCTTAGAGATGGAGAGCTCTCTTGGCCTGAGGGAGAGAAGGAGGCAGGGACTGGAAGCTGTAGAGAATTCAAACCTGCCAAGTAGAACTGAGCACAGGCATTGACCTCACCCTCTGCCAGAAGGCTGCAGGGCCTGCCCCTGGGCCAGGGCTAGGCTTCGTGGGAATTCACAGCTCGCGCAGACGAAAGGGAGCCAAGTTTATTAGCTTATTCAACAATATCCACTGAATGTTTATGATGTATCAGATCCTGTGCTGAGTGCTGGGCTAAGAGAGAAAAATTAGCCCCAGCTCCTGCGTCAGGAGGAATTTCATACTCTTCAGGGAAGACAAAGGCAGAAATCTAGCAACTCCCATGCAGAGTGACCACGGCTGTGAGAGAAACAAGCATAGGGCTTGTGAAAGAGCAGCGAAAGGAAACCTAACCGCTGGAGATGGCTGGGGCAGAGAAGGCTTCCTGAAGAAGTGGGGTCTGAGGGAGAGCTCAGGGTCCATTGAGTCATACAAAGAAAGGTGGGGAAAAGCAGGAGTGTCCATCCCTATGGAAGCTTAGAACCAAAGTTTGGATATTGTTTTAGGTCAAAGGTGAAAATGAAACACATCACTTGAAATCCTACAACCCAGAAACAATGACCATTAAAAATTTCCTGCACATACAGACAAAGCATACCTGGTGGGCTAGATAGATGGCTATATAAAAAAAATCTTTTTATAAAAGCACAGTGTGCTATAAATATTTCTATTTTAAAAGGCACTGAATTCAATATTTCTTAAGTTTAACAGAACTTAAAAGAACCACATTTTTAAAAATGTTTTTAAAGTTTAAAAAAATTTTTTAAATTGTTCTCTCTGAAGAGACATCTTTTTCCTAAAAGATAGTTCTAAGGTGAAAAAACCCAGAGTTCATGAGAAACATTAAGAGGTTGAAGTTGTTCTGTGTTTTTCAAACTATGGGACTGACTTTTAGAAACAAACAAACAAACAAAACAAACAGATGAGAAAAGAGAGAGGTTAAGTAACTTACCTAAGATCACACAGCTAGTCTGAGATACAACTAGAACTTGAACTCAGATATATCTGATTCTTTCCATCATATTAATTTGTTCCCCTAAGCCAACTTCCTCATTTTAAAGATCAGAAACAGGGACCCAAAAAGGACAAGTGACTTCCCTGAAGTCATATTTTGATTCAGCAACAAGGCAATTTGGTGGATCAGATAATTTCTCCTAACTATTCTTTCTTCCTTTCAATGAAGGATCTCCTACTGTCATTTTGCTTGTCCAAGAATCCAAGAGGAGTATATATATTTCCCCTCCTCACTGACTCTGACCTTGGTGTTGGCCTTGGCACATACTTGGACAATGGAAGGTAAGCAGTCATGGTATTTGCTGCTTCTGTGTGGCGGCTTTCAATAGCATGGCATTGGGAACTCCCTGGTGGCCTGGTAGTTAGAACTCGACACTTTCACTGTCAAGCGTATGTGTTTAATCCCTGCACGGGAACTAAGATCCTGCAAGCCATGTGGTGTAGCTGACAAAAAGGAAAAATGGGATTTCATTCCTACACCCTGCCACGAAAAGAGCAGATCTCAGACAGAGCTGCAGGTTCAGCTTGGACCTAGATAAGCAGATATGTGTGCAGAGCTGCAGGTGACTCACTCACAGCCCTCATAGAACATGAGTATGAAATAAATATTTGCTGTTATCAGCTACTGACCTATTGGGGTCATTTGTTACCATAGCAAACGCCAAATAATACAGCACATTTTCTTGCAGAAATGTGTTCTTTGCTTTTCTCATGCTCAAAGTTGCCTTTAGTTATACAATAATTATGAATTCAGGCCATGAGGATAATTGGTTGTGCACATTTTAAGTATTAAATACATAAGAAATAATTAGACAAAGAGTTGAAAAGTAAAAGGTACAGGAGGAAATGCTAGGTGTCAACTAAATCACACCTTTACCCAGAAGCATGGAAGATGCTTAAGAAGAAGGTGCAATAAATGCCAAATGAATCCGTGCCACTAAATCACTGTGTGACCTTGAGGAAGTCATTTTCCTTCTGGAATCAATTTTCTCATTTGTAAAATGAAGAGGCTGAACAAGAATCTCTTGTTTTCCTTCTGGCTCCCACATTCTATGATTTGATTGCCTCTAACTCATTAGTCTCAGCTTGCTTGAATGGGACCCCGTGGTATTGAAGATAATCGTAGGAATCCATCAAAACATAGCCCAGAGAAGGTAATCTTGAGACTTGAAACAATGTAGGGAAAGGGCTCTGCATGCTCTTCAGAGTCTATTGTGTACTTTTCTGTCGAAAAGAGGTGGGAAAATAAGCTCCTTGTTCCCCAGTTTACATAGCCCTGGCAGCCTTCCTCTACTTCTGACATCCAGCACATCTTTCAGGCCATTCTACCTCACCCTCTCTACCCAATGAAACTGTTTTCTCCTCTCATCAGAAATAAAAGGAGCTCTAAACCAAAAGAGTACGTCATGATACCCATAAAGATGTACAAATAGATGTTTGGGAAAGCAGAGGAGGGAAAGAAAGAACCCAGACTTCAGAGTTCAATAGATTTGCACAAAATTGGGGTGATACTTACCTAGCACAGCTGTTCTCAGAGATAAGTGATACCAAAGTTTTATGATGATGACAGAAGGCTTCCTGGAAGTGATGGCATGAAGACAAACCTGACTGCTATGCAGACTTTTGAAGGCTGGCCAATGAGGGAGGAGGAATAATAGTCCAATTAGATGGCAGTATGTGGGGGTGAAGGTGCAGGGATGGATATGAATGTAAGAAGGGCAGCATTGTCAATGTCGGTGAGACACATGTCTTTTGGGGAGAAGAGGAGCAGGCATTTAGGGCAAGAGTAAAAGTCTCATGCAAGGGAGTATAGAGAAATGAGCTTAAAGCTTTAAATACCAAGCTGGAATGTCTTAAGCCAGTAGGTAATGGGGGTCCCTGAAGGGCTTTCGGCAATTAGCTTTAGGAAGTTGTGAGTGAGCTGATGCACCTTGGGAAAGAAGCTGCACCCCTTCTGGACCCACACTAAAATGTGGGGAGGGAAAAGAGAAGAACTGCTGCTGAGATAGAAATCTGAGCTACGGGGAAAACATCAGACAGCACCTTAAATTAAAACAGATGTGATTACAGTGAAAAATATTTCCTTGAGACTTTAAAAGTTCAATTTTCTTCCTTTTAATCTCTTTAGAGAATCACAGGTTTTCAACCCAAGATAGTGAAAATCCCAGGTAATAAAATGAACCCAGAACTCTATTTGCCAACCAGATCTGAGTAAGATTGCTTTTATTGCTCGTTTTCAACAGTCTTAAACTGACATCCTCAGTGGATCCACCCTGTACTCCAAAGTTTGCTCCTACCACAGACTGAGCCCTTGCTGCTCAGAATGGGATTCTTGAATTAGCAACATCAGCATAACCTGGGAACTTGTTATAAGTGTAGATTCTCAGATCACACTTCAGACCTACTGATCAGCACTTGAACTTTAATGAATACTCAGATATTTTCTGCACGTTACGTTTGAGAAGCACTAGGTTATAGCATGCCCTCAGACCCCAGGAGTTCCCTACAACCAGGGGAGGTCAGAGCTGGTCCAGCCTCTTCATTGAACTGATGGGGAACTGAGATCCAGAGAGAGGAAAGAATTGGCTTTTCCAGGGTCTCACAACTAGTGAGCATAATTGGTGTAATGAAGTTAATAATGGCATACCATGTGATCTAATAAAAATATTATAATTCTCTACCTAATCAACATTTCTCCAAAGAAGACATACAGATGGCTAGTAGGCATGAAAAGATGTTCATCACTGCTAATGACTAGAAAAATGCAAATCATAACTATAGTAAGGTATCACCTCAAACTAGTCAGGATAACCATTATTAAAAAGTCTACAACAATAAATGCTGGAGAGGGTATGGCAAAAAGGGAACTCTCTTACACTGTGGGTGGGAAATAAGTTGGTAGAACCACTATGGAGAAGAATATGAAGGTTCCTCAAGAAACTAAAAATAGAGTGGCCTTCTGATCCAGCAATCTCACTCTTGGACATATATCCAAACAAAACTATAATTTAAAAAGATACATGAACACCTATGCTTATAACAGCACTTTTTATAATAGCAATGCAATGGAAACAACCTAAATGCCCATCAATGGATGAATGAATAAAGAAGATGTGGTGTGTATACACGATGGAGTATTGATCAGCTATAAAAAAAGAATGAAATAATGCCATTTGCAGCAACACGGATGGACCCAGATGTCATTATACTAAGTGAAGTAAGTCAGAAAGAAAGACAAAGACAAATACCATATGATATCACTTATATGTGGAATCTAAAATACAAACAAATGGACATATCTACAAAGCAGAAACAGAACGACAGACATAGAAAATAAATTTGTGGTAGCCAAGGGAGGAAGGAAGGATTAGGAGGCTGGGATTAGCAGAATACAAACTATTATATATAGAATGGATAAACACCAAGGTCCTACTATGAGTATGAGGAACTATATTCAACATAATGGAAAAGAATATGAATATATATATATTAACTGAATCACTGTTGTACAGCAGAAATTAATACAATATTGTAAATCAACTAAACTTCAATAAAATCCAAAAAATCTCTATAGCTAGCTGGATATGAAGCTGGGACTAGAACCTAGCCCAACCCTTCAGAACCCTACCTTCAGTCTTGTCTCCTAATCACAGAGTCAACCCAAGTCCTACTACAGGGCAGGTTTCCTAATTTAACAGGAGTTCCTTCTGCAGAACAGACAGCTCCTTCCCTTAGCTCAGGTTCTTTCCTTCTATGGCAATTAGATACACCTTCAAAGGTTGATTTCCTTTTCTATCTTCCCCACTAGAGTGTGCCTTAGAGTAGGACTGTGCCTTTACCTCTATATTCCCAGAACACATCACAACAGATGTGCAGGTAGGTGGAAGGTGTGAGGGAGGAAACGAGGGTGAAAGAGAGAAGGGAGGAAAGAGAGAGGAAGTGGGGGAGAGAGAGAAGGACAGAGCTGGGCAGATGCTGGGTCTTGGAAGGCAACCCTTTTTACAGCATGATGGATTCATTCAAAGAAATCGCTTGACAGTACAGAATTCATCTTTTTATGGCTGTGACAACACTAATACATTTATTTCCCTTCTGAAATTAACTTTCTAATATTAAGAAAGGTCACAAAGAACTGCAACAAAATGAGACATTTTGTCATTTTTAACAAATCATACCAAAGCAGACTGTCAGATTAAAGGGCTCACCATTTTGAGGTCTAAACTCTGGTGCTGATTGCATAATCAGAGCTAATGCTTGTCATTCTGTCCTTTCCCTGCTCACAGATCCCCCATAGTTCCCTTTGGCCCAAATGATAAAACCTCAGCCTGTATCCTGAAGCCCTTTAGAATCTGATCACTTTTTTAAAAAGCCATTCCTTCCCCAAAGGGACACTGTACGTCTGTCAGACCCACCTCCTTCCTTCTGTCCTCTTCCTGCGTGACTTTGCTCATATGGTGTCTCCTGTATTTACTGTGATCTCTTCCACTGTATGTTCATGGAAGAACCAACTCGTTGGCTGTCCCTTCATTCCTCAGGATCTGACTTGTTTTGACCTGGAGTCTGCCACTTCTGGTCTCTTAGCCTTGAGTTGGCCTTGACCATGGCTTGGACCCTGAGTTCCCTCTGTCTCTCCACACCTTGCTCTGTCCTACCATTCATTCCCTCAGAGACATGTGGGAAAGGCTTGGTGAACTGGGAGGAGACATTGACTTGGGGGTACTTTGTTAAAGGGAAAAAAGAAGGAAAGGAAACAGTGATGACCCTCTGTCTCTGTCCTATCCTGGTCCTCCCTTCTCTTGACTCATCCATCTGTGTGCTTGGCCCTAGGCTGGACAGGAGGACACTTGCAGCCAGAAGAACAAAGACTGAACCTTGACTCTGTTTCTTGGGAAAGTTTCTTAATAACATTTCAGGCTTAGTTTTCCCATCTGCAAAACAGAACAATAATCTCTATCTCACAACACTGCAGTGAGGGTCAAATGCATGGGCATGTGTGAACATGCTCTGAACACTACACATCTGTGTAATCAATTAGCAAAAATAATTATGAGAAGACCCACGTGCTGGTGTTACATCCCCAGGGCCTACGTGATGTGCTCTCATCTTATGGAGGTGGTAGGGGCCTGAGGGTGAGTCCCAGTCTATAGTGCTCTCCCACCGTGTGGTCTCAGCCAGGTCGGCTTCCTGCCCTGGGCTTACATGCTTCATGTTCTCTGTGAAATGGTAGTTTGGGGTACCTTTTCAGTATTTCCAGCTTTGAAGGTCTCTGGCCCTGCAAACTGAACTCTGAGACTCCAGAAGGCCAGAATTAAGTCATAAATTCAAAGTCAAAAGTGGTCAAGTCAGAAGTTAAGGATGGGCAAGTTCTTAGTCTAGGAATAAGGAGGAGACATCCTGAGATGCCAGACTCTTGATTGCACTAGTGTCAACTGGCCCCAGTCAAGACTCCAGCTCCCAACGTGCCTGGCCTGTTCCATCTATGATTTCATTCCAAGTGTTCCTTACAGTGGCGGGGCGGGATGGGGCAGGGTACACAAAGTAATGGAATAAAGTTGGTATATCTATTTAATTAATTTATTAAAAATTTTTTTAAAATATAAATTTATTTATTTTAATTGGAGGTTAATTACTTTACAATATTGTATTGTTTTGGATGGTATGGGGAGGGAGGAGGGAGAGGGGTTCAGGATGGTATATCTATTTATAATGTCAGTTGAACTCAAAGACTATGGGGGTAATTCTGAACATTTGTTATTCAAAGGTATCATCAAACTCAAGGACAAGTCAGATAAAGGGAATCCTTCTTTTCTATACTGGCTGTTTACATGTCTTTTAGAGATAAAAGGGGAGGCTCCTGAGGATTGTAGAGGTCCTGGTAGCTGCGTGACTCCCAGGGAGCCTGCTCACTGGACCAGCATGGGAGCTGGCAGCTCTGACTTGCAGCTCTGCTCCCACCATCCATGTGACCTTGTGGGTTCTAATGCTTTTCATTGGGTCCTTCTTTTAACTGACATTTTACTGATGTGTTAGGAACTATGCTCTGGGCAAGAGAATGCAGAGGAGACAGAGACATAGCTTTATCCCTCAAAGAGTTCACAGTTGGGTAGAGAAAAACAAGCACATCAGCGTGCTGTGGAGGGATACATGTGAGTGCAGGGAGAGATTACGGTGGGGTGGGGGTGGGGGTGTCCTTCACACCGAGCCTTAGTTTCCTCAACTGAAAAATGGGGATAATGACAACCCAGTTCACAAGGCTGTTTGATGGATCAGATGAGACAGTGCCTAACACTTAATAGATACTCAGTATATATCTGTGCCTTCCCTCTTTCTCAGCCCCGCCACCTGCCTAGGATCTCGAAGAGTTCTCTCATTTGCCCCGTGTATAGTCATGCAAGAAGGTCCAGTCATATAACAGAAATATATATTAAAGAACATGCATTAGCAGCTGGAGGAGTTTTCAAGGTCACAGTGTAGAGCTATATTCTAACAGGAAAGCAATTGTTCTCTTGCAACTGGGAGCCTGAGTAAGTTAACTCTTTCAGCGCTGAGTGTGCACTGGTGTTGCTAGGCATTTAAAGAAAAGCTTTGGCCTTGACATGCCCTCTCAGTGAAGCCACTGAAAGGCCATTTCTGACAAGTGAACTTAGCTGCAAACTAGCATATAAACTCCACTTTCCAGAACCTCTGCTAGTGCAGTGCAGCCTGCCCCATGCCACACCTGGGGTCTGCAATCACCCAGGGGTCTACAGACCACATTCACTGTACAGTAATTCCTCTACCTATGAAACTTCAAGTTTCAAACTTTCAAAGATGCAAACGTGACCCTGTGTGCCAGCTGCTGTATTGTACTACTGTGCTCTTCAAGGTACTGTAAGATTAAAAATGTTTTCTTTATTTTTCATGTTAGTTTTTGTGTGTATTATTTGTATGAAAAGTATTTGAAACCTGTTATAGTGCAGGATGATATAGTGGATTATATTAGCTGGGTACTTAGTCTAATTTTGTTGGAATTCGACTTACAGATGAATTTGACTTACAAATGGGCTCTTTGAACAGAACTCATTCAGATGTAGGGGACTTCAGAACCATCCTGGCTGGAGTCAGCCCTTAGGGCTTACAGCCAGTTGCCCCAGTACACACATGTACATATACTGAAACCCTAGGAACAATGGAAATTCACTTCCCCGCCAGATATTAAACTGTGAAACCCACTCCGAATGGATCAGAACAGGCAAATACAGGAAGCCGTAAGAGAGAAAGTTTGGTGCCTGAGACTGAGTTGAATGTCACCCAGCTAAGGGTTATTAGCTCAGCTGAAGAGAGCCTGAGTCACAGATGAAGGGTGAGGAGGGTCAGAGAAGCTGTGATAAAGCCTAGACCTGCTCCCAGTCTATCGTTTAGGACCTACTTGCAATGCTCTTGCAATAAACAGAGCTATAGCTATTTTTTTTTAATGCTACAGTTTAAAGATAGTGATATTGTTCTGAAGATGCCTTTGTATGAAATTAACATTGAAATATCAGTTATCATATGTTAATAGATTTGAGTTTATAGTAAAAATAAATCTAACATTTATTGAGTACTTACAATGTACCAGTCTTAGGAAATACCACACTAACTTCTAAGCTGTTAATTGCTAACAGTGCTACTACCCCATTTCATAGATCAAGCCACAGAGGCTCAGAGGGGTGAGGTAGCAGATAGAGGCAGAATTGGAAGTTGGCGGCGATTTTTGACTGCAAAGTCCTTGCCCTTCTTCCCTAGGAGAGGAAAGAATCTGCCTCCTGTCCTTCTCAGCTGGAATTCTACCACCTCCACTAGCTTTGTTCATAGTAATGTTTCCTGAGACAAGCTGACTTTACACTCCCAGATGTCTGGTTCTAGGTGAGTGACTGCATTTTTTCAGTCATTAAGACTTCTTTGTATAGTTTTTCTGTTTATTCTTGCTATCTCTTCTTAATGAAGGTGATGGAATTCCAGCTAAGCTATTTAAAATCCTGAAAGATGATGCTGTGAAAGCGCTGCATTCAACATGTCAGCAAATTTGGAAAACTCAACAGTGGTCACAAGACTGGAACAGGTCAGTTTTTATTCCAATCCCCAAAGAAAGGCAGTTCTAACTACTGGACAATTGTGCTCATTTCACATGCTAGCAAGGTAATCCTCAAAATCCTTCAAGCTAGGCTTCAGCAGGATGTGAACTGAGAACTTCCAGATATACAGCTGGATTTAGAAAAGATAGAGGAACCAAAGATCAAATTGCCAACATCCATTGGATCATAGAGAAAGCAAGGGAATTCTAGAAACAGATCTACTTCTCCTTCATTGACTACACTAAAGCCTTTGACTGTGTGGATCATAACAAACTGTGGAAAATTCTTAAAGAGATGGGAAAACAAGACCTCCTTACCTGCCTCCTGAGAAACTTGTATGCCTATCAAGAAGCACCAATTAGAATCCAACATGGAACAACAGACTTGTTCCAAATTGGGAAAGAAGCACATCAAGGTGGTATATGGTCACCCTGCTTACTTAGCTTATGTGCAGAGCACATCATGCAAAATGCCAGACTGGATGAATCACAAGTTAGAATCAAGATTGCTGAGAGAAAAATCAACAATCTCAGATACGCGGATGACATCACTTTAATGGCACAAAGTGAAGAACTAAAGAGCCTCNAAGCTCAACATTCAGAAAACGAAGATCATGGCATCTGGTCCCATCACTTCATGGGAAATAGATGGGGAAACAGTAGAAACAGTGTCAGACTTTGTTTTTTTGGGCTCCAAAATCACTGCAGATGGTGACTGCAGCCATGAAATTAAAAGGCGCTTACTCCTTGGAAGAAAAGTTATGACCAACCTAGATAGTATATTCAAAAGCAGAGACATTACTTTGCCGACTAAGGTCCGTCTAGTCAAGGCTATGGTTTTTCCTGTGGTCATGTATGGATGTGAGAGTTGGACTGTGAAGAAGGCTGAGCGCAGAAGAATTGATGCTTTTGAACTGTGGTGTTGGAGAAGACTCTTGAGAGTCCCTTGGACTGCAAGGAGATCCAACCAGTCCATTCTGAAGGAGATCAACCCTGGGATTTCTTTGGAAGGAATGATGCTAAAACTGAAGCTCCAGTACTTTGGCCACCTCATGCGAAGAGTTGACTCATTGGAAAAGACCCTGATGCTGGGAGGGATTGGGGGCAGGAAGAGAAGGGGACGACCGAGGATGAGATGGCTGGATGGCATCACTGACTCGATGGACGTGAGTCTGGGTGAACTCCGGGAGTTGGTGATGGACAGGGAGGCCTGGCGTGCTGCGATTCATGGGGTTGCAAAGAGTCGGACACGACTGGGCGACTGAACTGAACTGACTGAAATAGATGGGGGGAAAAGTGGAAACAGTGACAGATTTCATTTTCTTGGCCTCCAGAATCACCATGGATAATGACTGCAGCCATGAAATTAAAAGACGTTTGCTCCTTGGAAGGAAAGCTATGACAAAACTAGACAGCATATTAAACAGCAGAGAGATCACTTTGCCAAAAAAGGTCTTTATAGTCAAAGCTATGGTTTTCCAGTAGTTATGTATGGATGTGAGAGTTGGACCATAAAGCAGGCTAAGCAATGAAGAACTGATGCTTTCGAATTGTGGTGCTGGAGAAGCTCTTGAGAGTCCCTTGGACTGCAAGGATATCAAATCAGTCAATCCTAAAGGAAATCAGTCCTGAATATTCATTGGAAGGACTGATGTTGAAGCTGAAGCTCTAATACTTTGGCTACCTCATGTGAAGAGCTGATTCACTGAAAAAGACCTTGATCCTGGGAAAGATTGAGGACACAAGGAGAAGGGGGCAACAGGGGATAAGATGGATAGATAGCATCATTAACACAATGGGCATGAGTTTGAGCAAACTCCAGGAGATAGTGAAGGACAGGGAAGCCTGGCGTCCTGCAGCCCATGGGGTCACAATGAGTCAGACATGACTTAGTGGCTGAGAACAGAAACTAGTCCTTCAGGCTGACAGGGCAGTGTTTGAAGGCCAAAGATTTAGCAGATCAAGAAATGGCCATATTAGGAATAAATGGCACAAATCTGAAGTTTGCTCTGGGGAAGGAGAAGTGAGGAGTCTTTGTAATGCTTGCAAAGAGGGCACGAGGAGTTGGCAGATTGCAAAGGATGTTAGGAGCCTGGATATAGGTATCTCTGCAATAGGCATTTGAGCACAGTAGAGGTACAGTGGATGGATAGTTGGATGAAAAGACAGATAGAAAGATGGCTGGTTAGAGAGATGGACGCATAGATGATATCGGTTGCTTTAGGTTCTTTCTATAATGTGGGCTGAGCTGGCTTCATGGGGTGCTTACCCTAGTAACTAGCCCAGAACTGAGCAATTGACTCTGACGTGTTTGGTTCTGTTTTATGAAATAAAGTCTCTCTTCATTTCTGGGTAACCAGGTCCCCTCCTCCTTCCATAATTTCCCCCCAGTTTTAAAGTCAACATATATTTATGGAAAATTGTTGGGAAATATATATATATATTTTAAATAGGAGAGAAGAAAACCATGCTAGTACCCAGAAATACCACTGTTAACATCCAGTTTGCGTCTATTCGTTTTGTGTAACTTTAAACCTGGTTGTTATATACATCTTTACATATAACACATATGCAACTTTGTTCTGTTTTGTTTCACTTAAAATTATAGCATAAACCTTTTCACAATATTATAACATTCATTACATGAATGCATTGTGATTTACTTAATCAGTTTCCCACTGTTAGGCATTTAGATTTTTCTGTTTTTCACTATTCATGAATAATGATTCTGTGGAATTTTTTTCTTTGCATAAATCCTTATTTACACTTCAGATTATTTTAGTTTAGGTTTCTAGTACTGCAACTGCTGGCTAAAGCTACAAACACAGTGTGACAATATATTTTAAATCCCAGAAAGTCATAGTAATATCTCTTATCCCTCTCTTTTAAATTTCATATCTTCCTTGCTCCCTGAAGGAAAGTCCCATGTCTTTCAGGATCAAGTCCAAGCTTCCTGGGGTAGTCCACAGGGCTCTTTACGACTAGCCTCTGCATACCACCCAATCTTCCTTTCAGCCCCTTCCCCCTGGGCTCCTACCAGTCCCGTACACCAAACTCCTTGGAATTTTCTGAATATACTCACCAGTCTGGCACATGGGTCTTCACGCACAGTGCTCCCCTCTGCCTGCAATGCATCCCCTGGATTTTGTCTAAACAACTCCTATTCTTTCTATAAGACTCATTGCAGAGGTCATTTCTCCAGCAAACCTTGCCTGACCTCATGTCCGGTTGGGACGACCTGCTTTTCCCACATGGTACCCAGATCCCTTGTCTATCATCACGCTTACCACCTTGTCATGCAATCATCGGTTTACTGAATCTAGAATGCTAGACCAGGCGTTTGCAGACTTTCTATGGCCTTGAAATCAACCTTGGAATCCTTTATTCAAATGCAATTTTTTAATACTTATAACAGTTAAAATCTTTTGAGAATAAATGGGTCTGGCACAGCACCTAAAGCAAGACACATGAATTACTTCACTCAATCCTCAGAACAACTGCTTACAAACAAGAAAACTTAGAAAGGTTAAAGGACTTACCCAATGTAGCAAAGCCATTGAAATGCTAAAATGAGATTTAGCCACAAAATTATACAGCTCTGGTTAAAATGGAGAGGAGCCACATGGGAGGGGGGTCCTCAGACCTCTTGTAATTTTTCTAAAAACAGTTTGAAATCCACAGCTCTATTCTGGATAATCAGTTCCTTGAGGGGAGGAACTGTTTCTTATTGGCTTTTGTATTTCAGTATATAGGGCCTGAGCTCAGAAAATGCATGTTGAATGGATAAATGAATATTTTTTTTCTTTTGAAGGCTATAGGGAAGTTACTCTTTTAAGTATACACTTTTCTAGCTTTGTAGAAAAAGCAAGAAATAGGAAGCTAGAATGGCTTGCTGAGTGGGGGAGCATCAAGGCTCATTGGCCAGGAGGTCAGCTGTGTCCAGGTGATAAGACTTCTCACAGCCAGACATACCTGGGACCAGTACGAGTCTTGGGAGGCGGGCATTAGTACTTCGGGAGGATGGGGGCGCTTCTTGATGAAAGGTTAAACAGTTCAGTTCTTGCTGGAAGCAGTGATTAGTCTGGTCCCTTTCATCAGAATTCAGCTCTCTCCACCACGGTAAATAATGGACTAATTAGGCATCTGGCTTACTTGATTTCCCATGGCTAAGGCCAATTTCTGAAATGCAATATGCTATTTGATGTACCAGCATGAATTCATCTTTGGCTCGAGAGCCTCCCGACAGTAACAACCAAAAATAACTCTTGGAAAAGTTTCACACATGCTGAACACAAAACACCCTCAAATGTAACCTGTGCTCTGTCACAGGCCAGCTGGGCGGAGCCCCTGACGTGGGGCAGGCTGGGTGCGGTCCCAACCGGCTCTGGACCAGGGGCCCTGGAAGGGAGAAGGGGAGGAGTTTGGAGGAGGGGTGAGAAATGGGTGGGGTAGGTCGATAAGCAAAATGCCTGGAAGAGAGGGCCTGGAGGTAAGCTGGAGTGGTCAGGTAAATGTGAAGAGGTTATTTCCAGTGTCAGGCTGCCCACAGAGACTGCTTTTTAATTTACTGAGGTCGGATAACTGGGTGCTCATGGAATTCATGTCAATGTATAGCAAAACGAACACAGTATTGTAAAGCAAAACAAACTAAAAAATAAAAATTAATTTAAAAAAAATAAAAAGAAAAGAAAAGCATGCTTGGTCTAACCTAGAAACCAGAGTGTGTGGAACAGATACCGGTAGCAGAGAAGGGTGAGGATAATTTTAGAATTTGCAGGTTTGTGATGGAGATTCTAACATTCTGGAATTTCCAAATTTTCATGTTATCTTATCCTGAAATCTCTTGGAAATGGGTATTGTTAATGCCAGTTTACAGATAGGGAAAATAAGGCATAGCATTTAATGGATTTGACTCAAAGGGAACTTCCTAGAAGCTTTGTGGGGCCTCCTGCAGTTGAAACAGTATTATCTAGTCAGTTGCTGAGAGGTATTCAGAGTCTTTCAGGAAGAAAAGATGTTAGAAAAATTGAAGGAAACAACCAACTTGATGAGAATATTGCTCTGAGGTGACAGCTTCATCTCTCCCTTCTACTTGCTGCCAGAGCCAGAGGTATAATCTAGAGAGGAAGAAAAACCATGTCTTTTATCATAAGTGAGAGAAGTTGCCCTTCAGAAAAATAATGATTTCTCTTAAAATTCCTTAAAGTTTCATAAACCACCTCAAACTGTTGTAGAAAAAGCTGTAAAAATTTCATGAACTCAAAGCACCCTATGTTCACAGAGCCCCCTGGACGATATCACGTTTACTTTCCGACTTGAACCTTTCCCCTGTGGCTGTTTACTGACTTCTCAGGCCAGGATGCTGGGAGTGGGAAAACGTTCGAGCAGATCCCTGAGTGTGGTCTGTGGTCCTGACGCTGCGCCGCTGCTGTTGCTCAGTCTCTAAGTCACGTCTGACTCTTTGCGACCCCATGGAGTGCAGCACGCCTGGTTTCCCTGTCCCTCATCATCTCTCAGAGCTTGCTCAAACTCATGTCCATTGAGTCGGTAATGCCATCCAGCCATCTCATCCTCTGTGGTCCCCTTCTCCTGCTGCCTTCAATCTTTCCCAGCATTAAGGTCTTTTCCGATCAATCGGCTCTTCTCATCAGGTGGCCCAAGTATTGGAGTTTCAGTTTCAGCATCGGTCCTTCCAATGTATATTCAGGATTGATCTCCTTTAGGATGGACTGGGTGGAACTCCTTGCAGTCCAAGGGACTCTCAAATGTCTTCTCCAACACCACAGTTCAAAAGCATCAGTTCTTTGGCACTTAGCTTTCTTTATGGTCCAACTCTCACATCCATACATGACTAGTGGAAAAACCGTAACTTTGACTAGAAGAACTCTGTGCATTGAATCTACTCCTCATGAAGCCTCCAGCAGCTGTGGGCAGTCTGGATATTTTCACGAGGTATTCCTCTCCACATCACCCTATGGTGATCATCTTCTTCACTTTACAAAATGCTTCACAGGCATATTTGGGCATATTTCTCTCCAACTTGTGAGGCAGGCAGGCCAGGGGCCATTCTTGCCTTTAGCAGAAGGACAAACTAAAGTTCAGGAAACTGATATTTATGGAGTTTCTGCCATGTGCTGGGCACCCTCACAGGTGTTCACTCCAGCCTTTGCTTCCTTGCAGGAGCCAGGACTTCTGTGCTTTGTTATGAAATTCAGCGGTGGAGTGTCCATAACCAAGAAACAACTCCAAGATGACAGAGCCTTGGAGTCAGAACAGCCCTCCTGTGGAGATCTTCCTTCAATCCCTACAGTGTATCGAGGGAGGGGGAATGACAGGCCCAGACAGGGGAAGAGACTGCCTAAGAGCACCAAGCAAAGCAGTGCTTCAGCCGCTCTGGTTGGGGTGTTATGTTCCGAGCAGGGCCTTCCTGCTGCCACAGAGATCAGTCCACATAGTTTGAGCTTCTCCATGCGGAGGAGCTCTGGGATAATAAAATCAGAGATGTGGGGATAAAACAAAAGCTTGAGAACCCACAGCCCAGAGAGTTCTGGAGGCTTCAGTGAGACAGTCTGAAAATTCCCCAGCAATGTAGTTTTCACCCAGAGTGGCATTGCCTCCTCTAAGGGCCTGACAAACATCCTGCCATGGGGACAAAGAAGTATAACACCAAAAACGCCATGGCTGTGCCTCCCGGTCTCCTGGTTTACTGCTAAGTGTATGTTGAGGGGACAGGGAGGGGACGCCCCAGGCTTCTCCCCTGTCCCCTCATTCTTCCCTGGGTGGGTTTTCCATTCCACTAGCATGGTTCTCCCCAAGGCTGTCGGGTACAAACATGCAGGTACCATCTGGTTTCTAGTAAGAGTCACCATCTCAGGGCCTTCTGGTCTAATGACCAGCGAACCTTCTGCTCATCCTAAGAACAGACCCCATGGGCCATTTCTTTCCTTTTTAGCTGAATGTGAAACTGTCCTGGCTGTGCATTTATGTCTGTCTCTTATTTACCATGTTTAGTTTTTACATAATGATGTTTCCCGATTTAGGCTTCCCTGGTGGCTCAGTTCTAAAGAATCTGCCTGCCAATGTAGGAGATGTAGGTTTGATCTCTGGGTCAGGAAGATCCCCTGGAGAAGGGAATGGCAGCCCACTCCAGTGTTCTTGCCTGGGAAATCCCATGGACAGAGAAGCCTGGCAGGTTACAGTCAGCAGGGTCGCAGAAGAGTCAGATGTGACTTAGAGGACTAAACAACAGCAATAAGATTTTCTGATTTATGTATGAGAATGTGTGCATTTTCTGCCTATTTCTATGTTGTGTGTGTCTGTAGCAGGAATAAGTACTGGTTTTATGTTATGTGACCATGTCGCTGACTGCTCTGTTTGCACATACATGTGTTATAATTTATTTATTTATTTGACAGAAAGAAAGCAGCTTATCTTGAGGACTAGAGGAGGCAAGCAAGGAAAAACCCCCAGCCCTGTATTGCTCTATTTGCAAAACTGCTCCATGTTGTTATGGCAGCTAATTTTCCTTAAATGATTTAAGGAAATGGATCTGTCTAAAAGAGCTGCAGCCAAGTTGTTATAGCAACACAGGCCTTTCTCCTCTAGGAAAAGGCAGGGAATCACCCCAGAACACAGAAACCTTTCCACAAAGCAGCCCTGAGGCTCTGAGGGACTCAGAGTCAAGGGGGGCTTAAGGAAAGGACTGCAGGGGACCTAGTTGCTTCCCATGTACATTCCCGGGTGTCCTTCTTGGCAGCAGCCCTGGCCACTCTCAAGTTCAAGGCACATCATACTTCCCCTGGACCACTGGCATCAGCACCTAAAGGGATGGTCTTCTGCTTCGTCTCCATGCTGTGGGCTTAGTCACTTTCTATCACTGCACATAATATTCTCTCTGGTGCTGTGTTCAGTGCTCAGCCCTGGATATAAATAGGGCATGTCCTTGAATAGCATGTCAGGGACATTGGCCTTTATTCCACAAATAATGGGGAGTCACTGGAAGGTTTTAAGCAGGAGAGAGAGACTAGGCCAGTTTACATTTTAGGGTATCTCTGAGGTTTCTAGATTGGGTGACTGAATGGATGGAAGTACTATTCATTGACCTCTCCCCCTCGCTCAAACATTTTTGATGACTCTTCACTGATGATACTGATTCTCAAGACTGAGAGAGCTTTTGTGCCAGAATATTAACGACAAGCATCGTTTTGTTCTCCTGTTTATTTTTTTTACAGTTATTATATTTAGTTCAACTAAAAATCAGGTTTAAAGGGCCTAGGCCTTTGATTTTAATGAAAGGCGGAACATTGGACTACAAGAAGAAGCCCAATTCCTTAGCCCAGTGTGCAAACCTGCCCGAGGGCTTCCTCACAGCTGCCCTGTTGTGCGCCCTGCATACCCACCCCTGCAGCCGAGCTCTCTCACCTCCACTCTGTGGCTCAGCTGGCCCTGGAACACCCTCTCCCCTTCCCTGTCACCTCCCTCATCCCTGACCATAGCCACCTGGTAACGTATTTCCCACTTCCAAAGGCCCGGTCCAAATTCCTTGAGAAAAACCTTCCTTGGATTGCCCAAACACACACACACACACACACACACACACACACACACACACTGGATTAATCTCCCCTCAGCCTCCATCTTTCCAAAACACTGTATTTTCTCTATTATAGCTCACATTCCTCACTGCCTTGAATTAAAATTGTTCATGAGGGTCTGGCCTTTCTATTAGATTATGAGCTCTTCCTGGCCTGACATCCTGCCTCCTTAATCTCTGTATCTCTGCGGTTACCAAGATCTTGAACATGGAAATCTACTGAGATTGTCCTAAACTCTCAGGTTCTGTCCCTAGGAGTTTAGGACCATCTCAGCAGGTTGTAAGAAAACCAAAGTTTGTGTGCGAGGATCAGAGCCTTGAGTAATGAAAGGCACCATTCTGGTGGCGGCAGAATCCAGGCCACTCCGAGGGGGAGGGGAGACTGCAGAGGGGTCTATGGACCAGGATGAGATGGTTGGATAGCATCACTGACTCAGTGGACATGAACTTGAACAAACTCCGGTGATAGTGGAAGACAGGGAAGCTGGTGTGCTTGCAGTTGATGGGGTCTCAAAGACTTGGACACAACTGAGCGACCGAACAACTGTGGTCCAGTCACTCCTTTTCATAAGGAGACTCTTATAAAAACCAAGTCACAGAAGCTCTGGGTTCACCCCCTCATTTGCTTGGCATTAACATGGAAGACCTGCTCAGAGCCAGGTCTCTGATGGGCACAGGTGACTGAACCAGCGAGGCTCTGCCCTAGGGGACAATCAATTACAACTGGTAAACAAGGGCCACACTGACCTCGCGGCGCTGTCCTGGGGGTGGAACACTACATACTTTGTATCTGACAGTCAGTGCAGTCCTCTGGGTTTAAAGACGCCTTTATCAGGGTCATCATTCAATATCCAAGTCCTGGAGAGGGGTGGAGGCTGTCGTAAGCACAGGACTAGGAAAGCAGCTTTGAAGCCAAAAATGTCATTAACACAAAGACAGAAGGCCCTTGTTGCCAGGTGAAGACCCAGAAAGACTCACTCAGGGGGACTCACCCCTGCTCCACTTCAACACCAGCACATCTAAAACTTGACCCCATGCTTACTGGTCCTCCTGGGTTCCCATCCTAGGAGGGGCACTCCCTCTACTCCATTGTCCAAGCCAAACTGTAGGCATCACGCAGCTCTCCTTTCTGTGTCCCTCCATCATATACCCAGATTCCTCCTCCTCTCAGCCCCCCAGCAGCAGGCACTAATGGTGTCCAGCCTCTGGACTGGTACCCTCTGAACCCATCTCCTTCCAGGCACCAGAGGGATCTTTCTGAGATGTAGACCTGATCCTGTCACTTTCCTTTAGTGGTTACCCATTCTCATGAGAATATAGTCTGTATTTATTCTAATAAAGCCTTATATTGTAATGCCCTATCTCTATCTGCCCCCAGTACCAGCCATGCCAAACAACTGGCAGCCTCTCGAGGAAGTCGCCCCTCTAGGCAGATGCTCAGATGTCTTTTCTGCCTAGAAAGCCCTCCCTGCCCAGAGCATCCTCACTCAGCAGCTCAGGTGTGGCCTCCTGGTTTGGGCTCTTTCTATGGCTCCCACCACCCGCATGCTTCCCTTCACAAACGCCCCTAGCACATCTGTCTAAAGTGCCAGTCTCCACCCAGTTGTGAACTCCTTAAGGCTGACACCAGCTCTGACCATTCCCAGCACCCAACGCAAAGTTCCTCCCTCACCAGCTCTTTGAGGAATGACAGTGCTCACAGATATAGACCCTGCCCATCAGCAAGGGTCTTCCTGATCCTCTGCTTGTTGACTGTGTGAGTAGAGGCCACCAGAAGGGAAGGAGGGAGGCTGTGGGCATTTAGAAACAAGGTCAGAAGCTGTCCTGGCAGTTCAGATTGCTCTAGGATTGAGTGGTTCTGATGACGTCTGCGCCAATGAAGGTCCAGGGTAGAAATGCATTTAAAGCTCTCAGGGCAGACGCCTGGGGCACTGTGGTGTTTGTAGCTGGCATGTTAACTCTTGAAATCATATGTGAATTTGAATGGGATATAAATAATGTTTGTTGATCTGCAAAACACCAGGTACTGTGCTGGTACTTTCACATGGCTTTTAAGTATGGAGAGTTTGTGTAATTTGTCATCCAAACAGGGACATTTTTGAGAGGAGAAAGGATCACTATTAAGAAATATTTCAGAATAGGTATAAACAGAACTGCCCCAGACAAGCTGAAACTTTTAACCATCCTACCTATAGAAAACAATGCAATCTCAGAAACAACAGAATGATCTCTGTTCGTTTCCAAGGCAAACCATTCAATATCATGGTAATCCAAGTCTATGGCCTGACCAATAATGCTGAAGAAGCTGAAGTTGAATGGTTCTATGAAGATCTACAAGACCTTCTAGAACTAACACCCAAAAAAGAGGTCCTTTTCATTATAGAGGACTATAATGCAAAAGTAGGAAATCAAGAAATACCTGGAGTAACAGATAAATTTGGCCTTGGAGTACAGAATGAAGCAGAGCAAAGGCTAATAGAGTTTTGCCAAGAGAACACACTGGTCTAGCAAACACCCTCTTCCAACAACACAAGAGAAGACTCTACACATGGACATCACCAGATGGTCAATATTGAAATCAGATTGATTATATTCTTTGCAGCCAAAGGTAGAGAAGCTCTATACAGTCAGCAAAAACAAGACTGGGAGCTGACTGTGGCTCAGATCATGAACTCCTTATTGACAAATTCAGACTTAAATTAAAGAAAGTAGGAAAAACCACTAGACCATTCAGGTATGACCTAAATCAAATCCCTTATGACTATAGAGTGGAAGTGACAAATGGAGTCAAAGGATTAGATCTGATAGACAGAGTGCCTGAAGAGCTATGTATGGAGGTTTCTGACATTGTACAGGAGGCAGTGATCAAGACCATCCCCAAGAAAAAGAAATGCAAAATGGTTGTCTGAGGAGGCCTTACATATAGCTGAGAAAAGAAGAGAAGTGAAAGGCAAAGGAGAAAAGAAAAGATATACACATTTGAATGCAGAGTTTCAAACAATAGCAAGGAGAGATAAGAAAGCCTTCCTCAGTGATCAATGCAAAGAAATAGAGGAAAACAATAGAATGGGGAAGACTAGAGGTCTCTTCAAGAAAATTAGAGATACCAAGGGAAATTTTCATGCAAAGATGGGCATAATAAAGGACACAAACGGTATGGATCTAACAGAAGCAGAAGATATTAAGAAGAGGTGGCAAGAATACACAGAAAAAATACAAAAAAAAGATCTTCATGACCCAGATAATCACGATGGTGTGATCACTCACCTAGAGCCAGACATCCTGAAATGCAAAGTCAAGTGGGCCTTAAGAAGCATCACTATGAACAAAACTAGTGGAGGTGATGGAATTCCAGTAGAGCTATTTCAAATCCTAAAAGATGATGCTGTGAAACTATAGTATGCCAGCAAATCTGGAAAACTCAACAGTGGCTGCAGGACTGGAAAAGATCAGTGTTCATTCCCATCCCAAAGAAAGTCAATGCCAAAGAAGGCTCAGACTACCACACAATAGCACTCATCTCACACCTAAGAAAGTAATGCTCAAAATTCTCCAAGCCAGGCTTCAACAGTATGTGAACTATGAACTTCCAGATATTCAAGCTGAATTTAGAAAGGGCAGAGGAACCAGAAATCAAATGGATCATGGAAAAAGCATGAGAGTTCCAGAAAAACATCTATTACTGCTTTATTGACTATGCCAAAGCCTTTGACTGTGTGGATTACAAAAAACTGTGGAAAATTCTTCAAGAGATGGGAATATCAAACTGCTTGACCTGCCTCCTGACAATTCTGTATGCAGATCAAGAAGCAATAGTTAGAACTGGACATGGAACAACAGACTGGTTCCAAATCAGGAAAGGAGTACGTCAAGGCTGCATACTGTCACCCTGCCTATTTAACTTATATGCAGAGTACATCATGAGAAATGCTGGACTGGATGTAGCACAAGCTGAAATCAAGATTTCTGGGAGAAATATCAATAACCTCAGATATACAGATGACACCACCTTTATGGCAGAAAGCGAAGAAGAACTAACGAGCCTCTTGATGAAAGTGAAAGAGGAGAGTGAAAAAGTTGGTTTAAATCGCAACATTCAGAAAACTAAGATCATGGCATCTGGTCCCACCACTTCATGGTAAATAGATGGGAAAACAGGGGAAACAGTGACAGACCACTTTTTTGGGGACTCCAAAATCACTGTAGATGGTAATTGCAGCCATGAAATTAAAAGTTGCTTTCTTCTTGGAAGAAAAGCTATGACAAATCTAGACAGCATATTAAAAAGCAGAGACATTAATTACTTTGCCAACAAAGGTCCATCTAGTCAAGGCTATGGTTTTTCCAGTAGTCATGTATGGATGTGAGAGTTGGACTGTGAAGAAAGCTGAGCACTGAAGAATTGATGCTTTTGAACTGTGGTGTTGGAGAAGACTCTTGAAAGTCCCTTGGACTGCAAGGAGATCCAACCAGTACATCCTAAAGAAATCAATCCTGAATATTCATTGGAAGGACTGATGCTGAAGCTGAAACTCCAATACTTTGGCCACTGATGTGAAGAACTGACTCATTTGGAAAGATCCTGATGCTGGGAAAGATTGAAGGCAGGAGCAGAAGGGGACGACAGAGGATGAGATGCTTGGATGGCATCACCAACAAAATGGACATGAGTTTGAGTAAACTCCGGGAGTTGGTGATAGACAGGGAGGCCTGGTGTGCTGCAGTCTATGGGGTTCACAAAGAGTCGGAGATGACTAAGTGACTGACCTGACCTGAACTCATAGATAACAGTCTGTAGGTGGTTTTTTTTTTTTTTTTTTTTTTTTGGTAACTCCTAATAAAATTTATGAGGCTTCCCCAATGGTTCTGTGGGTTAAAGAATCCTCCTGCATGCGGGAGACACAGGAGACTCAGGTTTAATCCCTGGGTTGGGAAGATACTCCTGAAGGAAGGAGATCCCCTGGAAGAGAAAATGGCAACCCTCTCCAGTATTCTTGCCTGAAAAGTCTCATGGATAGAGAAGCCTAGTGGGCTAAGGGTCTCCAAGAGTCAGATATGACTGAACACATACGCATTTCATAGAGTTCCCTCTTGGTTACCCCTCTAGATGGCTGAGGAGAAGGGGATGAAAGAGGATAACATGGTTGGATGGTATCACTGACTCAATGGACATGAATTTGAGCAAACTCTGGGAGAGATAGTGAAGGACAGGGAAGCCTGGTGTGCTGCAATCCATCAGGTTGCAAAGAGTAGAACATGATTGACCGACTGAACAACAACAACAATTAAATTTATAAATCTATAATATTTATCAGTATTTACTTGTTCAATAGGGCTTCCCAGGTGGCACTAGAAGTAAAGAACCTGCCTGCCAATGTAAGAGACACAAGAGACGTAGGTTTGATTCCTGTGTCGGGAAGATCCTCTGGAGAAGGAAATGGCAACCCACTCCAGTATTCTTGCCTGGAGAATCCCATGGACAGAGGAGCCTGGCAGGCTATAGTCCATGGGGTCGCAAAGAGTTGGACATGACTGAAGTGACTGAGCATGTATACACTTTTATAATGTCCATTCCCTACTAGATTGTAAAGTTAGTGTTGTGCTCACTATTTCAACTACAATACCTGGTATTTAGAAACTACTTAGGTGGCTCAGACGGTCAACTGTCTGTCTACAATGTGGAGGACCTGGGTTTGATCCCTGGGTTGGGAAGATTCTCTGGAAAAGGAAATGGCAACCCACTCCAGTACTCTTGCCTAGAAAATCCCATGGATGGGGGAGCCTGCTGTCCATGGGGTCACAAAGAGTTGGACACAACTGAACAACTTCACTTCACTAATAAATATTTGTGGGAAGAGGAAGGAAAAACTAAAATAAGGTTCTGGGCACAGGGAGAGAGAAAGGAGAAGAGAGGAAGAGACAGAGGGAGCTGAGGTCCTCGCCCAGTTCAGTTTGGGTCCCACATTAGGGCCCCACCCACATCCTGGCTTAGGGAGAAAAGGGGTGGACTCTCAGAAGAGGGCAGCTCCCACAGCTGGCTCAGCTTCCAAGTATGTTGATCATCACCCTGCTGATCCTAATACCCCCAAACCCCTGATAGTAACAGGATCAAGTGCCCAGTTGCCTGGGAGCAAATCAGTGACTTCAGATTGATGATGGTCTCTTCTCTTTAACAAACCTGACTCCCTCCCTTTGGTTCCACCCCTAGTTCTCTCCTTGGGGATTCATCTAAAACACCACTTTGTTCTGTGGCCCCCACTCTGTCATCTCTCCTGTCTCATGAATTTTCTTTGGTCATATCTCTTTATCTCTTCTGTGAATAGCTGTTTGGAATCTATAAACCATATTACAGTAGGCCTAACAGGATTTACCGTGTTCAATCCTGTTCAACTCAACATATAGTTATTGAATACCTATTATTAATCACATCAGAAAAAATGTGGGGGCTGTTCACTTCAAGAAGGAGATGGCAGAAGAAGGAGGTGTGGCGATTCTATCAGGCAGGTTGCAGTTAACACTGAGCTCTGAGGGGAAGAGTTCCGTTGACAACAGACACCTCCTGCAAAATTTAGAAGCAACTTCTCTCTGCCAGGAAGCTCGTCAGGATGGATCAAGTGTTCAGGGTAATAATGGAGTTTGGTGAGCACAGCTAACAGCTTCTTTTGTAGACAAGGAGGGGTGAGTTGGAAAAAGAAGCAGCTATGCTAAAGCTGTGGCTATGTAAGCCCTGACGGCAGGTGGACTGTGAAAGACCTAGGGAGATAAAGCTCCCAGAGAAGGATCAAGATGGCTGCTGAGTTAACTCCTTTGCACCTAAGCACTTACTTTTTCACGAATCCTTGCTTGTAAAAACAAGATAAAATAGACTTGCTTTTATGTACACATTTTTGTGTGGCCAATAAAGACTGCTCTTTAATTTAGGGTATTCTTATTGGCATCTTCAAAGAAAGCAAGTAAAATGTGGTTCACAGGTGTACCACTGAAATACCCCAACTCTGGAACCTTTGCTGTTTTAGCAATCACGTCTGTCACCCGAAGGCAGCCAAGGGTCATAAGGCATGGTCATCAACGTTGGAAGAGACTTGGATGTAATCTCACTATAATGTCACCCAAACAATTGAGTCTCCTCCATGCACTATTTTTGACAGTGTCATTTAGCTTCAAGTTGAACACTTTAAGTAACAAGTTCACAGATCACATACCCGTTCCATCATCAGCAACTCTAATGGTTAAAAAGCTCTGTTTCTCTATCGGCCTTACCTCTTGCTTTGGCTCCAAGTGGAAGACATCTGTCCTCTCTCATAACTCTTCAGAGAGTTCTCTCAGCTATGAAACCCCAATATCTTCTCCTATTTCTCACAAAGTCTTGCCCCTATGCACAAACCCAGTGTGGCCCTCCCTGTTCCCCTTCTTCCTGGAATAGTGGGTCATTTTATCTGGAAACATGTTCATCACTACACCACACACTTCAAGTCTGGCTACATGACTCCACTGAGGCTCTCCTGTCCTGACGGATCCTCGCCTCTTGGGCCAGAGTTGCCTTGCCCAGAGGTGGCCATGTCCTCCCAGTCAGGCCAAGCACAACCCACTTGGAACTGGAGCTAGAATATGAGAGGAGTCACTCTCTCTTGTGGAAGAAGTGCTGGATGTGATACTTGGCACATGTTCCCTACAGGTATGGGAGGCCAGGCTGCAATCTTTGCCTGTATGAGGCTTTGCGATTCTTCTAAAAAATTCTCTGTTCTTTGTAAATAAGCACAAGTTGTATTTATTTTGCTTGTAACTCAAGAGCCCTGACAAATGTAAGTGGGTATATTTCCTTCATCCCATGAGATCTCCACAACTGAAGCTGGTGTTTGTGAGGGGTGGGGAAGGCACTTGTCCGGGTCAGAGAAGAGACCAGCAGGCCTAGTCCCTCCCTGACTTTGACCCTGAATTCCTCATTTGCAGCCCCCGGTGAACTGTCCCAGTACCACATCGCCCCTTTCCCAGATCAAGCCGTCCAACCAGCAAAAGCTGAGGAGGTTCAGTTACTCACAGGGTCGTTGTACATCTGAATGATGAGCTGTTTCACCCCATGCAGGGTGGGGTGGGCCCATGGAGAGGGATCCAGCCAGTGGCGGTTCAGGTCGAACCCCATCAGAGAGCACCTAGGCAGTGCCCAAAGTCAGAGTCAGTACACAGAGGACAAGCCGAGCTCCTCGCGCCTCCGAAACACACTTAGGAGCAGGAGCACTCATTATGTCACTTACCTAGTGCACTTATTTTTTTTTTTTTTCTTGCCAGAGACAGCACTGAGCATATTTTACATGTATTAATTCAGTCACTTTCAACAACACTAGGAGGACACTGCTATTGTAATTCTCACTTGACAGGAAAAGAAATTGAGTCATGGAGAGGTTCAGACATATTTCTGTGGAGCCGTCTCACTTCCGTGTTCATGCCCTGAGACCATCGACACATGTGCTTCTCCTATGCAGGGCCAGAAGGAAGGCTCAGGCCAAACCACTGGCATCCCCACACTCACAGCCAGTCCATTGTGTCTGCCTTCAAAATATACTCAGAACCGAGCACTTCTTGATCACCTCCACTACTGTCACCTTGAGATTGGACCAAGCTCAGTGTTGTAATACTCTTCCTGGTCTTGTTTCCACCCTCGGACCTCCCACCCTACCTCTCATCCTGGATCCCCATCCCCCATTTCCCATACAATAAACAGGGAGAGCCTATTAAAGCATAAGTCTGATTATGGCCCTTCTCTGCTCAAATGGTTCTCTAGTAGGTGCAGGGTAGGAGCCGAAGTCCTTACCACCAGCTACAAGCGACCATGTGGCCCCCCTGTTATTGCTATGAGCTCAGCTCCTACCACCACCCTCTGCTGCTTCGTGCCAGATTCTGGCCTCCCACTGTTCCTCCAACACACTGGGTACTTGCAGCCCCAGGACTCTTGTACAGCTTGTCCCCTCTGCCTGGAATCTTGTACTCCAGAGAGTACAGGATTCATTCTCACTTAGCACCAATCTTAGCTCACAGGTCATCTGCTCAGTGAGAACTACCCCGCCCACCTTCTCCAACTCCCTTGGGTCCATTCATTACGTCACTAGGACAAGTGACCTTGACCTCTGATCTCCCCACCTCCCTCTTCCTCCTGCTCTTCCTCCAGATTGACTCAAAGCCCTACCTGTCCTCGGGAGGAGGAACCTTCCCCAGGTCTCTGGGTCTATGCCTCCAACTGTTGGGCCTTTGCATGCTTTAGGCACTCTCCAGGCCAGCCCAGCTGAGGGACAACTTCAGAAACCCTGTGTTTGCTCACAACTCAAATGGCTGTACCCATCCTCCTCCTGTCTGCAGAATGTCTCCCACACAGATCTGATGATCGTGCTTTCTTGATCAAGATTCGTCTATGATTCTTCATCACCTGTAGGATAAAATTCTGCTCTTTGCAGATTTTAAATTAGATTTAAAACTGATGATGGCCTTTCTTTGCCCAAATGTCCCCGTTTTTCTCTCTATTCCTCTGTCTTACTATTTAATCCATCCCAACTTGTTTCCTGAACCCTTCCCTCTATTCCTTAAGTAATAAAATTTAACCCCCCTCTCAGGTGGCTCAGATGGTAAAGAATCTGCCTGCAGTGCAGGAGACCTGGGTTTGATCCCTGATCGGAAAGATGCGCTGGAGGAGGGCATGGCAATCCACTCCATTCTTCTTGCCTGGAAAACCCCATGGACAGAGGAGCCTGGCAGGCTATATTCTATGGGGTCTCAGAATTGGACACAACTGAGTGACTAACCATATATTACTACTACAACTTATTACATATACATTCCACCTCTCACCTTGCTCAGAAAAAAAATAAAAAGGACTCACCGGGGACCACCAGTAGGACCACTAAGACTACCTCTCCTTCAAGGCGGTTGGAGAGTAAATAATAATAATTTCCTCTCTCACTTAAAATAAGTGGGCTGGGAACCACTCGGGGGAATAATTAATGTTTCCTGGGGACACATGGGGAAAGGCTTCATTGAGGAGAAGCCATTTGAGTTGGATCTTACTAAATGAATGTTTGACTTTGTGGGGGCAGAAGGAAAAGTGTAAGCAAAGAAAGGAATTATGAAGCCACCCAGGCTTTTGGAGGAATGCTGGGTAGTTTGGTGTAGTGAGGAGGTGGTGACAGTGAATTATAAAGGGAGTGGGAGGGGAAATGTAAGGGCCTCCAGTGCCTGGCAAGTAGGTTCACTGCTTCATCTTCACATTTCTGTATTTAGATGAATCAAGTGCTGGTGTTGGCTTCTCACTGACAGTGGAGTGGAAACAGAGCTTTACATGCATGTTACAGTATCATTACCATCGCAATCAAGGGGTCACAGTCAATAGAACAGTTACTGATATTGTTTGTCTCAGAAATTAAGTACTTTACTAAGTGTGAAATCCTTCATTAATGTTGACATTATGAGGGAGTGCTATTATTATTCCCATTTTGCAGGTGTGGAAACTGAAGTACAGAGAGGCTACAAACAACTTTCCTGAGAGAACAGGTGAAGTCATGATCAGCTTATGAACATTCTCACAATTCCATGCTCACAAGAAACACAGTCTAACAGTCTGGAGAAAGAAGATCTGCTCACAGGCTCATGTCCATTTATAATTCAGGACCCTGTGATGAGGATTAAATGAGATAATCATAGAACAAATTTAACTTCACACAGGTTTTGGCGCCCGGTGGCAATCAAAAATGTTACGTTGTTGTCTCCTTGTGTTTTGTCATGGTTTTGTGCTACATGCTGTATGAGTGGCATAAACTGATAGATTTGCGATCCATCAGGGGCTGGTGTGGGCAATGGACAGTGGTGGTCAGGGATGACCTCCTTGCTTTCTCTCCCAGTCTGGAAATCAGGCATATCTGAGTTCATATCCATGCCCTCTTCCCTCCTAATGTTGTAGGCATCTGTCCATTTTCTTCTGCCAATGCCAGCATCTGACTGTAATTAGATGGAGCAGAACTGGGGAGAGTTCATTCCTCTACCATTACAAGATGCTGAGACTGTGGTGGTGCCTTTTCTCTCACCACACAAGAGGGATGGGCTGGATGACCTGGCAGTCAGGGGAGCAGCAAGAAGCCCAGACTTAGGCCACAGCTACTTCTGCCCAGGACTTAAACTTGGATCAGGTGATGCGAGGCTGGCAGTTGGGTCATACAGCAGTGCTATGGTGGAACAGAGGCAGATTATTCCTGCCAACAGCCATTTTTGCTGTCCTCCAGAGCTACTCTGTTACTTGGTTGTTTTCCAAATCTGGACCCCCAGCTTCTGCTTCATTCTGTTAGCCCCTTCCTATAAATTTCATTTTGCTGTTGTTGTTGTTGTTGTTTAAGTGGAAGGGTCAGTCCCTATTTCTTTAACTGAAAGCATCCCTAACTGTATGGCTCTGTGGGCAAATTTATGGAAAACTCCAGCAGGTCCTTTATATTGTCTGCTTCCCGATGGCTGGTCCCCAAGCAGGCGAAACCATTGATCTGGGTGTTGTTCCCACAGAATTTTTCCAGCCTTCACTGAGCACCTAAAAATTTGAAAGGGAACACTGTCGTTGATAACAGGATTTAAGGATAAACAACTGTATCCTTAGAGATGGTCAGCTTACTTACTTCTCCCTCTTCCAAGTAAGAATGCCTTCAGCCAAGTCTTGGCCAAGTCACTTGTTCCATGCACCGCCAGGCCCTGGTACTCATCATCCCCCCAAACAGCTTATCTCATTCTTGGAAAGCTCTGTTAAAAAAATCTTCCCTGTCTTTAGCTGAAATTTGTCTTCCAGTGACTTTCTCCATCAGTCCCAGCCTTGCCCCACAGAATAACATAGAACAATGAGGTTATGTTGGGAAGACTAGAAGCTTTGGAAGTCAATTAGGCTTAAGTTTTGGCTGTACTCCTTACCAGCTCTGTGACCTTAAAATTTCTTTTTTAAAAACCCCTCTGGGTTTCTGTTTTATCATACAAATAATGAAGATAACAACCTTCACCTGGATTGCATACATGAGCAAATGTCTACAAATGGCCCAGCAGAATCCTCAGACAGAATAAACGTTGAAGAAAGGGTAGCCAGTGATGACAGCGGCACTGGTGGTAACCGTGGATTATTGTGGAAACTATCTGAGCCTAAATATAATCTCCTCCAGGAAGGCTTGCTGACTTACTCTCTGCAAACACATGGCGGGTGTTTTTCCTCTGCTCCCGTGGCATCCACTGCCCCCACATCAGGGTGGCTACCACATAAGATATAGTCATTGTTAAGTCATCTTCCTCACTGGACCATGCATTCCTCAAGTGCGAGGATGATGTCTTATTCATGTTTGTATTCCTGTGCCTGACAAAAAGCCTGGACTACAGCAGACAGTAAAGATGTAGTTGTTGAATGAACATTTCATTCTTTCTCAAGCATTTTCCTATATTCTATATAGTTCTCAGAAACATCCAGCCATGCAGGCAGATTGCATTTTTTCAAGTGAGAGCACTGAGGGCCAGAGAAAATAAGCCATTCTTCCAAGGTCAGCTAACCAGTGTTGCACAGGGCCCAGACTGGAATCCAGAAGGTGTCCTGGCCCTGGACTTCATGATCTTCGTACTTGGTCATGCTGCTTCCCGGGAGCATCTCTGATTCAAAAAGTGAGATTCAAAATGGAAGGAAAAGTGTCATTGCTGAGAGGTCCTGAAAGATCACTCCTTGATACAACTTCAGATGAAAGCAGAGTATGGTTGGGGATTCAAAGGCAACTCAATCCTCAAGAATCCTGGAGTGCTTTAGAAGCTAAAGCATTCGTGGAACTCTTAAATCAGCAGTACCTGTGCTGGGTTCTTTTTGAGCTGATTTTTAAAGAAAGCTTCTATTGGCAACCAGTCTATCAGTAGAAAGACTGATATTTATTGAAGAAAACATCTTAGTAAAGTTGCAGGAGCTCTTCCTAGGGGCTAGGGGACAGGCTTCACCTCTAATGTCTATGTCATCTTAGGAAAGTCATCTCCCTCTCCTAGGCTCCATGCATTTTGTAGAATGAGGGGGTTACACTTCATGCATAAAGGACCCTTCCAGCTCTCTCATTAAATGATTCAAAGGCATCCGTAACTGGGCTTTACCTCCGAAGCTAGGGAATTGGAAGAAGCATATATTTTGAATAAGGTTAGGTTGAAATACAAAGAGAACAACATAGTCTAGGAAAGGGATTGATACAGTTTTTCAATGAAATGCCAAATAATAAAGAATTATCAATATCTTAACATTCAGAAAACCAAGATCATGGCAACTGGTCCCATCACTTCCTGGGAAATAGATGGGGAAACAGTGGAAACAGTGTCAGACTTTATTTTTGGGAGCTCCAAAATCACTGCAGATGGTGATCGTAGCCATGAAATTTAAAGACGTTTACTCCTTGGAAGGAAAGTTATGACCAACCTAGACAGCATATTCAAAAGCAGAGATATTACTTTGCCAACAAAGGTCCATCTAGTCAAGGCTATGATTTTTCCAGTAGTCATGTATGGATGTGAGAGTTGGACTGTGAAGAAAGCTGGGCGCCGAAGAATTGATGCTTTTGAACTGTGGCATTGGAGAAGACTCTTGAGAGTACCTTGGACTGCAAGGAGGTCCAATCAGTCCTGGATGTTCATTGGAAGGACTGATGCTAAAGCTGAAACTCCAGTACTTTGGCCATCTCATGCGAAGAGTTGACTCATTGGAAAAGACTATGATGCTGGGAGGATTGGGGGCAGGAGGAGAAGGGGATGACAGAGGATGAGATGGTTGGATGGCATCACTGACTCGATGGACATGAGTCTGAGTGAACTCTGGGAGTTGGTGATGGACAGGGAGGCCTGGCATGCTGTGATTCATGGGGTCACAAAGAGTGGGACACGACTGAGTGACTGAACTGAACCAAACTAACATTTATTGCATGAGTTTTCCAACATTTGAGATTTGCATCAGACCCAATCCTTGCCTCTAGGAGTTCTCATGTTGCTCAGAGCTTTGAAGAGAAGATGGGAAGTTTGTCAAAGTCAAGACAAGAGAGAACATTCCAGAGTTGGTGGCATGTACAAAGTCAGGGAAAGTCTACACATTCCTAACAGTGTCATGCTTGTGTCCTTCACTGGGTCACAGGAACTAGGAGGTCAGTGCTGGTGCAGGTTCTCTCTCATCAGTGGTTTCAGGACCCAAATCAACCGCCTAAAGACAGGGGGATGGACAAGATGACCTCCAGATGCCTAGCTTCCACCCCTGCGATCACCACTTTAGAGTCACTGTATATGAAAGCCAAGGTTTCTACTCTGGGCCTGTGTCTCCTTGGTCCTCTATTATTTTGTTACTTATTTTCAAGGTAAAATTTCTGAATGGGCTCAAAATCAGGACCCAAGTTCTGACACAAGTGGGACTATTTATGGTACCAATGAGATAGAATATTCAACATTCAGTTCAGTTCAGTTGCTCAGTCACGTCCGACTCTTTGCAACCCCATGAATTGCAGCACGCCAGGCCTCCCTGTCCATCACCAACTCCCGGAGTTCACCCAGACTCACGTCCATTGAATCCATGATGCCATCCAGCCATCTCATCCTCTGTTGTCCCCTTCTCCTCCTGCCCCCAATCCCTCCCAGCATCAGAGTCTTTTCCAATGAGTCAACTCTTTGCATGAAGTGGCCAAAGTACTAAAAAATACAAATTTATGAAAGTAAAGTTTATAAATAACTGTGTAATATGTGGCTTCCCTGGTAACTCAGTTGATAAGAATTCACCCACAATGCAGGAGACCTGGGTTGATTCCTGGGTTGGGAAGACTCTTGGAGAAGGGATAGGCTACCCACTCTGGTATTCTTGGGCTTCCCTTGTGTCTCAGCAGGTAAAGAATCTGACTGCAATGTAGGAGACCTGGGTTTGATCCCTGAGTTGGGAAGATCCCCTGGAGAAGGGAAAGGCTACCCATTCTAGCATTCTGGCCTGCAGAATTCCATGGACTATTCATGTAATATGTAACATCTTTCTCTTGAGCAGGAAATACTCCTGAGTATCTTTCCCTTTTTTTCCAAACTGTCAGCCCAGTGAGGGTGGGGACTATGTCTGTGTCATCTTGCACACCTCCATTCCAACTTTGTATAGTACAGACCCAAGTGCAGAGAAGGTTCAATATATCTATTGAATAAATTAGTAAATGAATAGATGAACAAATGCCCTGAAGGTTTGCAAACAAGGTCCAGATAATTACTTGAAGACATATATTGAAAAGTATTTAAGCGCTTGTTACATGCCAGATACTCTCACGATAACCCAGTGAGGTAGGTAGAATTTATCCCCATTTAAAAAAATGAGCAAATAAAATCCAAGAGAGATATGACCTTGAGAATGTCATTTGACAACCACTAGAATATAGAGCCAGAGAAGGCAATGGCAACCCACTCCAGTACTCTTGCCTGGGAAGTCCCATGGATGGAGGAGTCTCAGTTCAGTTCAGTTCAGTCACTCAGTCATGTCCGACTCTTTGCGACCCCATGAATCGCAGCACGCCAGGCCTCCCTGTCCATCACCAACTCCCGGAGTTCACTCAGACTCACGTCCACTGAGTCCGTGATGCCATCCAGCCATCTCATCCTCGGTCGTCCCCTTCTCCTCCTGTTCCTAATCCCTTCCAGCATCAGGGTCTTTTCCAATGAGTCAACTCTTCGCATAAGGTGGCCCAAGTACTGGAGCTTCAGTTTTAGCATCATTCCTTCCAAAGAAATCCCAGAGTTGATCTCCTTCAGAATGGACTGGTGGATCTCCTTGCAGTCCAAGGGACTCTCAAGAGTCTTCTCCAACACCACAGTTCAAAAGCATCATTTCTTTGGCGCTCAGCTTTCTTCACAGTCCAACTCTCACATCCATACATGACCACAGGAAAAACCATAGCCTTGACTAGACGGACCTTAGTCAGCAAAGTAATGTCTCTGCTTTTGAATATACTATCTAGGTTGGTCATAACTTTTCTTCCAAGGAGTAAGCGCCTTTTAATTTCATGGCTGCAGTCACCATCTGCAGTGATTTTGGAGCCCCAAAAAATAAAGTCTGACACTGTTTCTAATGTTTCCCCATCTATTTCCCATGAAGTGATGGGGCCAGATGCCATGATCTTCGTTTTCTGAATGTTGAGCTTTAAGCCAACTCTTTTCACTCTCCTCTTTCACTTTCATCAAGAGGCTTTTTAGCTCCTCTTCACTTTCTGCCATAAGGGTGGTGTCATCTGCATATCTGAGGTTATTGATATTTCTCCCAGCAATCTTGATTCCAACTTGTGTTTCTTCCAGTCCAGCATTTCTCATGGTGTACTCTGCATATAAGTTAAATAAGCAGGGTGACAATATACAGCCTTAACGGACTCCTTTTCCTATTTGGAACCAGTCTGTTGTTCCATGTCCAGTTGTAACTGTTGCTTCCTGGCCTGCATACAGATTTCTCAAGAGGCAGGTTAGGTGGTCTGGTATTCCCATCTCTTTCAGAATTTCCCACAGTTTATTGTGATCCACACAGTCAAAGGCTTTGGCATAGTCAATAAAGCAGAAATTAGTAAGCTACAATCCATGGGGTCGCGAAGAGTCGGACACAACTGAGGGACTTCACTTTCACTTTTCACTTTTATGCACTGGAGAGGGAAATGGCAACCCACTCCAGTATTCTTGCCTGGAGAATCCCAGAGACAGGAGCCTGGTGGGCTGCCATCTATGGAGTCGCACAGAGTTGGACACGACTGAAGTGACTTAGCAGCAGCATTAGCAGAATATAGAGCTGGGATTCAAACCCGGTCTGACTGAACCCGGTGACCCTTTGCAGTCCCTCCAGCCATCAGAGAGGTTATGTGATCTATGAAAGAGATGCTAGGCTACTCCTTTGTCTGCTCTTCCTGTACTGCTCTCCTCCTCCTCTGCCCAATGGCAGAGATACAGTGGTTCTGGAGAACATTATTTAAATGGCAAATACACAGCTCCATCTTGTGAAGTATACCACACCTCATCCCTGTTGCAACAATGGCAGCTGGAACGAGAGCGATGATTTTAATTCCCCTCCTTATGGTTTCCTTTTCATGTCCTCTAAAGGGTAGCGAGGAAAGCAGCTTGGTGGCTCCAGATCAACCTCACCCTGAGCGTGTGGGGCCATGTGATCCTGGAAGGGTGGCGTGGACAAGTGGAGATACATGGGGCATACACACAATTGTCCCCCAAATGCAGCAGTTTTTCAGCATTATCAATGAGCTGAATTGCATTAAGCATATTTGCACCAAAAGCAAAATAAATATTGCTTTATTTAATGCCACTAAAAGGTTGGGATTCAATTGCCCTTGGCCCGAGGCAACTTCCAGCTCTATTGATTGGCCAGTGTCAGAATGCCAGGCAATCTATCATCAACAGCTGCTGCAAAATGCTTAGCAGGTGGGCTGGGCCCTGATGCAGTGGAAACAGAGGGTAGTAGGCAATACTCTTTGTCCCAAACATGGACACAAGGGGCAATTATATCAACACATTCCCCATCACCACCACTGAGACGTTGAAAGCATTTCCCTCATGTTCCTTCTTACATGATCACAACATGGATGTGGCCCAGGCTGTGGAGGCAGAAAGGAGGATCGATAATCACATAGGTTCCAACTGAGAAGAATTTGGGTTTGAGTCCCAGATCTGCCACTGAGTCATTTTATGATCTTGGACAAATGCATATTTTGCTCAGAGATCTAAAGCCCTGGGAGTGCAGAGCTAAATAAACTTCATTTGCCATTGAGTCTCCAGTGTTAGCCCAGTGCCAGGTACACAGCCAACTCACAGAAATGTAAGAAATGGAAATAAACAGAAAGGTTAAGTAATTTGCCCCTTAATTACTAACCTTAATTTTCCTTAATTTTGCAAGGAAAAGGGACAGAGACAGGACTTGAACCTGGTGTGCCCAGCTCTAAAGCCTATATTCTTTTTTTTTTTTTAAGCAGATTTTATTTTATTTTTTTAATAAAATTTATTTATTTTAATTGGAGGTTAGCTACTTTACAATATTTTGTGGCAGCCCTGGGAGTCAGTTCAGTGCCCTGACAGAGGGATTCATATAAGCTGAGGGGTGGATGAAATACCCTTAGCTTTTAAATGGAGAAACTGGGCCTCAAGCAGGACCTAGCATGAAAGGTACCTTTATGCAAATGGCAAAATTGCCTGCCATTCCTGGTTGACAACTTAGAAACAGGTACCCATCTGGGTGGGCACTTGCTCTGGCCAGATGGGAGCAGAGTCGCAGCCCACCTTGACCCCTGGACCAGGAGCCTGGTGTAGCGCACAAACTACATGTCTGTGGGAGGAGGCCCTGGGTGTGCCCAAGGTTCGCAGCACAGCCAGGATGAGCACTAGGGGTTCTGACCTCTACGGGTCAGCAAGGTCTTGACCCTGTCAAGGTGGTCCTTCTGGCAAGGTGGTAGGATTGGGGAAGGGGGTGCTGAGACCACACCTGGGAAAAGGCTCATCTCTAACCCTAGACTATGGGGTGCCCCTTCTCCCAGAGCTTATTCCTAGTGGACAAGGAGAAGTGTTGGAGCACCCTTTCCCTGCCTGGGGAGAGCGTGTGCTCTGGGATTCAGAACCCTCCCCTCTAGGCTCCTGCTGGACTTGGGGGGATTTCCACACTGAAACTGAAAGCAATTCTGAGAGCTAGTCACCAATCAGAAGGATCTAAGATTTCATAAAACCCAATTTCCATATTTCAAAGATGGGAAAACTAATGCCAAGGTCACACAGCTATGTAAGGGTATAGTTGAAAATCAATTCCAGAACTAATGGATTATTTTTCTCTATATAAAGAACATTGACAAACATAGAGAACCATTTTAAAGGCTCAAGAGGGCACATTGTTTAAAGACCTTTGAGGCTTGTTGTTTAGTCGCTAAGTTGAGTCTGACTCTTTGTAACTCCATGGACTGTAGCCCACCAGCTCCTCTGTCCATAGGATTTTCCAGGCAAGAATACTGGAGTGGATTGCCATTTACTTCTTCAGGGGATCTTCCCAATCCAGGGACGAAACTCACATCTCCTGCATTGGCAAGCAGGTTCTTTACCACTCAGCCATCTGGGAAAAACCCTGGCCCTTGGGGTTAGAAGGGTTTATAGGTTTATTCCTATAGAATAGGAATTAGCTATTTCTATTTCTTTACTGAAAAGGGGCAGAGGAAGAACTGGAGGGAAGAAAAGTCTTTTAGCTCTTCACCAATCTGGAAACTGCCAAGACCCTTGCCCACTTGGTCTGAACCTGAGAAGTGGCTTTGGTTGCAAATGTGGACTCCAGGGCCATGTTGCCTGAGTACGATTCTGGTGTGGCCATGGATCAGCTGGTGGTTTAACCTCTCTGGGCCTCAGACCTGATCTGCAAAATACGGATTCTGCCTGCCTCAGAGGGCTGTTTAAAGGATTGAATGAGATCAGTCATGTAAACGCTGGGCATACTGCCTTGTTTGAGATAAGCGCTACATACATGTTAGCTGGTCTTATGGTTTCATTCTTGGTGACACTCAGGATCCTCCACAAACAGGTCCCTACTTATTCCTCCAGCTTCTTGCATCATGTCCCCCAGTTTCTACACACAAGCCTTGCACATTATATGTCTTATGAGCTTGTTACAAAATGCACCCCCTTCTGCATGCTGGTGTAAAATCTGCAAGTAGCTAGGCTTGTCAGCTTCCACCTTCCCCCTTAGCGTTTGTTCAGTGTGTGAACCCACACTGTAGGTTCAAGGGACTCACAAGAGTCTTCTACAGCACCACAGTTCAAAAGAAACAATTCCTTAGCACTCAGTCTTCTTTATGGTCCTATTCTCACATCTATACATGACTACTGGAAAAACATAGCTTTGACTAGATAGACCTTTGTTGGCAAAGTGATATCTCTGCTTTTTAATATACTGTCTAGGTTTGTCATAGCAAACCTAGCAAAGCAAGCATCTTTTAATTGTGGATGGTGGGGAAGTTGAATTTTGGAGTGAAGTATAAGAAGGCCAATTTTAGCCACAGATGCAAGCTATGCCTTCCAAATCCTGCTTCTATCAATAATAAAGCTAACATTCTGACCTCTATCTTTCTGATCCCTGTATCTCCTCCTACATGGGTAGTAGTAGGCTGAGAGTGGGAGCAGAAGCATGATGAGTTATCACCCCTACATCTCCAGGGGGGATAATCATTAAAAATTATTAGAATAGGATCTGACAACTTGTAAAATTCCATTCATGTTTATATTATTATAATCACTTTTGTTACTTAACAGTATTATTCTTTCAGTTGAGAATGTGTTGCCAATCTCTCTATCTGGCAAACACCCACTCACCCCTCAAGATCCATCTCACCAGCACCTGCTCCCCTGAGGGCAAGCATGGGCCAGGCCGACCGCAGGTCCCCAGTTGATGCTTGGGACAAAATACTTGCTGAGTGAGCAGTTGAGCATGGGGCAAGGGAGAGAATCAAGGACAGGGAAGCCTGGCATGCTGCAATCCAGGGGGTCACAAAGAGTCCACTGAATACCAACAAGGGAGGCAATGGGAGGTGAGGCTGAGGAAGAGCTTCCTGAATGCTGCGCCCACCTTGAAGATAAGGCTGAAGAGTACAGGTTCCTTCTGATGGTATACAGAGAGCCCCCAAAGGATTGCATATGGAACTGATGCTATTCCATCAGTGGTTTTGGAGCGAATACCGGGATCCATGAAGTTCTTGATTCTATCACAATGTTTTGCTCCTCTGGACTCGCCAGCCCCTAATTCTGGGTAACTGTCCCACAGAGGCCTGTCTTCACTGTAGAATCAATTATTAAAATCAACTCACTATCAACTCTAACTTTGAAAGCCTACTTGAAGGGACAGAGATGGGAGCAGTCTCCCAGACATCTAGCCATCTGGCCTTTGCTGCAGAACCTGGCTGGGAAGCTCATTTGAATAATTGGTTTTGGCGGTGTGCACTCGTGGGTTAGACACCTGATTACGCTGCCAGACCCGGTGTCCTTTCAGCCTCTGTAGAAACATCACTCAGGTTATATAAAATGGGAGAGAGTCTCTGGGAAGTAAGGCTTGGTCTGGCCCCTGTGTCACTTGCGCTTCATCTTGAAAAACTGTGACTCACATATTGTGTAACCTTGAGCAAGTTACTTAGCCTCTCTGTGGCTTGGTTTCCTCTTTGTTCAAAGGAGCAGTGTGATTTCTGCCCAGTCTATGCTTTCTTGTAAGGTTCTCAGAGAAGGAAGGGTTGGGGAGGTGGTTGGAGTGCAGCGGTTGTGACTTAGCAGGAATGCAAGTGGAAGGACTGAGGTTGACAAGAGGTCAATGTCAGAGAGCGATGGGCAAGTAGGCTGTACCAGGAGAAGTATGTCCCCAGAAATAGGCTTGTGATGATTCCTTCCTTCTCCTGTGCCACTAGCTAGCTCTATGAACTTAAGGGAGTTACCTAATCTACCTATGCCTCAGTCTCCTCATCTGTAAAATGAGAATAATAATAGAGTTGTTCTAAGAATTAAATAAAACAATACCTGCAAAATACCTAGAATAAGGCCAGATCCAGGAGGTTCAATAGTCTATTTATCAGCACCATTCTCATAATCATCAATACCACCGTCATCTACACCATTATTGCCATCATCGTCATCAGCACCGTCACCGTCATCATCACCGTCATTGTCATCAGCACCGTCATCGTCATCACCGTCATCGTCATCACCGTCACCAGCACCGTCATCGTCATCAGCACCGTCACCGTCATCATCACCGTCATCATCATCAGCACTGTCATCGTCATCCTCACCGTCATTGTCATCAGCACTGTCATCGTCATCATCACCGTCACCGTCATCAGCACTGTCATCGTCATCATCACCGTCATCGTCATCATCACCGTCATCGTCATCAGCACGTCACTGTCATCCTCACCGTCATCGTCATCAGCACTGTCATCGTCATCATCACCGTCATCGTCATCAGCACTGTCATCATCATCCTCACCGTCACCGTCATCAGCACCGTGACTATCAGCACCGTCATCGTCATCAACACTCATCGTTATAACTTTTCCATCCTGCACAAGTGAGTGAAGTGAAGTCGCTCAGTCGTGTCCGACTCTTTGCGACCCTGTGGACTGTAGCCCACCAGGCTCCTCCGTCCACAGGATTCTCCAGGCAAGAATACTGGAGCGGGTTGCCATTTCCTTCTCCAGGGGATCTTCCCGACCCAGGGATTGAACCCAGGTCTCCTGCATTGCAGGAAGACGCTTTAACCTCTGAGCCCCCATCCTGTATACCATGTCTCAAATATAGACCATGACGAGCATCTGGAGCATATTCAGAAGACAGCAGGAAGGACGGGGAGAGGACTGGATTAGCAGGAAGGACGGGGAGAGGACTGGATTTCAGACCACGTATGAAAAGTTGTAAAGCTTTGGGGATGTTCAGCAAGGAGAACGGGAGCTGACAGTGGTTGGAGTGAGTGAGGAGTGGGGAGGCGTGGGGACACACAAGCCTCAAATAGCTGAAATGCTACCACGTAGAAGATGGGTCAAACCTGACTAATCCTTCAGGGGTAGAAAGCAGAAATGATGGCTGACAGGTTTAGTGTGGATATGCTGTTGCTGCTAAGTCACTTCAGTCGTGTCCAACTCTGTGCGACCCCATAGACAGCAGCCCATCAGGCTCTGCCGTCCCTGGGATTCTCCAGGCAAGAACGCTGGAGTAGGTTGCCATTTCCTTCTCCATTAGCATGGATATAAACACCCTCTAATAGTCAGAGCTGGCATCAGTGTGGTGCTTCTTAAGGTTCCCTTGCCCTAGGTGGGGCCCTGGACAAGCTCTCTCTGAGGCCCCATCCCACTCCAAGGCTGACGAGGCTGAGAGAGGCAGCAAGGTGGTGGGGGGGGGCGGGGGGTCGCGGGCATGCAGCCTGGTAGGGAAGGAGGCATAGTGAGAAGGGGCTGGCGGATTCCAATTGGTGAGGCAACTTGCAGGGGATCTTTGTGCTCACTTCCTGTTGATGAAAAACGCACAGTTTTATGCTTGTCAAAGAACAAAGAGAATACTGATGCACATTTTTTACATAGCTAATTTTGTTTTCCACTCTATTTTGGACAGTTAAGAATGTTTGCTTCTTTGGCTATTGAGGTGAGTGGGGTTGGTCGGTTACAGTGTCTGTGCATGCATGTGTGTGTGTCCCTATGTGTGTATCCATATGTGTGTTATGTTTGTGTTTCTAAGTGTGTGTATGTGTGTGCTGGAAATACCTCCCCTGGTGTTTTACCCTCTGCCATATGTAATGATGATTGCTGTAAAAATCTCTCCTTACATCCCTCCTATGTCTGGTGGACTGTATACATTCTTCAAAAACCTTCCCTCATCACCCCTAGTCAGAAGGAAGCACTGCCTGCTTTCATGGTACAGTGTAGCCATGGATTTAATTTGTAGCAGGCTAGGCCTGGCCAGCTTGGATTCATAAACCTGATCTGACCCTTCCTGCTAGGGGGCCCGGGGCAAGTTCTTTGGTATCTCCGGGCCTCAATTTGCTTCTCTAATTAAAAAGGGGCCATAATACTACCTCCACCCCAGGGTTGTTTTGAGTGTTAGCTGGGATGATATATATAATGTGTGGTTGGTAGGCACTTAGACACTAGCTCTGATGATGTCCAGGCTTCCACAGCATGACACACACCTTTCTAGTACAAATACTGGGCCTCTTATTGCCAAAGGCTGCCTCTGATCTCCATCTGCTTCCCTAAGGCTCAGCACAGGGCTTGACACTCAGCAGGCCCTTGACAAACCTTAGTTAAATTGGATTTACTGCACTGGAGCATTCTTTGCTACGTAAAGCTCACCAGGGCCAACAGACAGAATGTGTTGCAAGTCTGCGGGCTGTAGCAGCATCCGTTTCCATTGGAGGCTCTGCAGCGCCGTGCGAGAAAGCTGAATCATTTCGCACCACCCGTAGAGGTCTGTTCCTCTCCCCCATCTCCACACTCTCAAGAAGCACTGAGGCTTCCCAAAGATGAGAAATTTCACAGCATCCTGATATCTTTTGGGTAACTGCGTATTTTATGATGACTAATAGGCAATTACTATGGTAATATTGCAATTCAGCATGTGTGAGGTTTGGGAAATGAGAAATTATGGGTAACTACGTTGGTCTCATTTCTATGGTAACAAAAAGTAATTGTCATTAAATATCAGTTATACGGAGGCTGTACCTGGTAATTATAGATTTTTATGCCCAGAAACATAAATAAAACCAATAAATTTATTCAAAGGTCTACAACTGTTTACTTATATGTGACTCTATGGAATATACAATGACAAGCACCTAATTAAGAAATGCAAACCGAATGCAGTTTCATATTGTCACATAGAGATGGAGAGTCTGTTTCTCACCTGCAAGGAAAATTGCACATCACCCAGGCCCAGTGGGGTATAGGTAGGGATGGAGGGTGTCTCCTCTGCAAAGGAAGTGATGGGGAGGAGGAGGTGATGGAGAGAGAGAGTAAGGGCTGCACTGTGTGGGGATAGCCAACCTACTGCAGGACGGTGAGAGCCACCAACAACCACAGACCTACTCAGCCCGTCACCCTGGACACCAAAGGCCTGCCAACCTCCACCTTGTAACTCTTGTCTCTATAAGTACCTGAAGTTACAGTGTTTATCCCTCCATCCTTCCAGGCCTGAGATTCCCCCCCTAAACCTCTCCAAAGATGCTCAAATTGCATTGATATGTTATACCACTATTTTTACATTGTGATAAAATGCACATAACATAAAATGTACCATTTTAATCATTTTTAAGTGTACAATTCAGTGGTATTAAGTATGTTTACAATGTTGTGCAACCATCACCACCAGCTATCTCCAAACCTTTTCCTCTCATAAAACTGAAACACTATATCCATTAAAAAGGATAACTCTCCTCCCCTAGCTCCACCAGCCAGCCCTTGGAAATCACCATTCTATTTCTGTCTCTATGATTTTGACTACTCCTAAGTACTTCGTATTAGTGGAATCATAAAATATCTGTCTTTCCGTGTCTGGCTTATTTCATTTAGCATAACGTTCCCCAGTTCATTTGTGCTGTAGCTGTGCCATTCTTGACAGAGACTATCTCCAGTGCCTCTGCTATAAGCTGAGAAGTATCCTGCACTTCATTTTCCTCTTCCAAGAGGGCAGAGGGGAACTGAAGCTGGGGAGAGAAGGGTCTTGCCCCAGGATGAGAAGGCTCCGAAGAGTAGGGAAAGCTAGTCTGCTAGTTCTCTGCTTCTGCCTCCAGCTTGTAGGACATAGGCAGTGTCTGGCAGTGTAGGGAGCCCTAAACACACCAAGGGACCTTAAACACAGCTCTTCACCTCTGCAGACTTGGTTTCCCCTTTGCTCAAATGGATATAATAAAAACTGACCTTCCTTTCTCAAACAGTTGTGGTAATGATCCAAGGTGGTTTCTAAGTGTAATGCCCTGTACAAGAACGAAGTGTGGCTCTGAACCCAAAGTTCACTAAATCATTAGAGCAGCTCATTATAGTGTTTATGTCACAACAGCATAAGGTCAAAACAACCAGGGTTAGGAGGCTGAGTTGCTAAAAGTAAAGGGTTGGGAGCTGAGGGCATCTGGTGATGATTGCTCTACCTGTGAACACAGCTCCAGGCAAGAATACTGGAGCAGGTAGCCATTTCCTGCTCCAGGGGATCTTCCCAACCCAGAGATCAAATCCATATCTCCTGCATTACAGGCAGATTTTTAAATGTCTGAGCCATTAAGGAAGCCCCTGTGCCATTTCCCAGTTACTAAGCACTGTTCTGGAGTTTATTCACTCATTTGGATAATGATATATCAAAGGCTGGTTCTGTCCTGGGAACCGTGCCAGGCTTTGGGGATAAAGTCCTGACTTCAGGGAGCTTATGGTCTAGAGGTGGAGACAGTCATTCAATAGAGAAGCACGTGATTACAAACTGCGGCAAGGGCTCTGAAAGGATATTTCAGGTGCCCTGAAAGAGGGTAATGGGAAACCTAATTTATGTTGGAGAATCTAGGCAGGCCTTTCTGTGTGTGTGTGTGTGTGTGTGTGTGTGTGTGTGTGTATTAGTTGCTCAGTCATGTATGACTCTTTCTGACCCCAAGGACTATAGCCTGCCAGGCTCCTCTGTCCATGGAATTCTCCAGGCAAGAATACTAGAGTGGGCTGCCATTCCCTTCTCCAGGGGATCTTTTTGACCCAGGGATTGAACTCATATCTGCCGCATTGCAGGCAGGTTCTTTATCTTCTGAGACACTAGGGAAGCCTGGCCTTTCTGTGAAGCGGCATTAAACCTCAGACCTATACTGAAGAAAATGGCCAGTGTTATTAGAGTGTAGTAAGTGAGACAGAGACAGCTTCCCTAGTGACTCAGTGGTAAAGAATCCACCTGTCAATGCAGGAAACAGGGGTTCGATCTCTGGGTCAGGAAGATTCTCTGGAGAAGGAAATGGCAACCCACTCCAGTATTCTTGCCTGAGAAATCCCACAGACAGAGGAGCCTTGTGGACTATAGTCCATGGGACTGCAAAAGAGTCAGACACAACTTAGGAGCTAAATAGCAAAAGTGAGACAGAGTATAGTTGGCCTGTGTTTTTATTAAATGCCATAATACTGTTGTTATCTTCTGTTACACCAGCTACTGTTATAGAGGGCTGCTAGAGAGTGTATGGTGGCTGCTATAACTCTGATTCTTTTTGCTGCTGCTGCTGCTGCTGCTGTTACTAAGTCACTTCAGTCGTGTCCAACTCTGTGTGAACCCATAGACAGAAGCCCACCAGGCTCTGCCATCCCTGGGATTCTCCAGGCAAGAACACTGGAGTGGGTTGCCATTTCCTTCTCCAATTCATGAAAGTGAAAGTGAAAGTGCTCGGTCGTGTCCAACTCTTAGTGTCCCCATGGACCACAGCCTACCAGGCTCCTCCATCCATGGGATTTTCCAGGCAAGAGTGCTGGAGTGGGTTGCCACTGTCTTCTCCCTGGTTCTCTCACTCCTTCCATAATCCAGAGTCTGGGAGCACACATAGGAGTCTGGTAAGTAAACACTGCTGCTCTTTTACATAAAGTACATCAGCTATCATGGGACAGGTGTCATCATCGGCCATTAAATGCTAGAGTGCACCTTGTCTGTTTTACTATAAATACCATGGTGTTGGTACTTGTATTATTAAATATAGAGCTTCCTTGGTAGCTCAACTGGTAAAGAATCCATGTGCAATATAGCAGAGCCCGGTTCGATCCCTGGGTTGGGAAGATGCCCTGGAGAAGGGAATGGCTACCCACTCCAGTTCTGGCCTAGAGAATTCCATGGACTGTATAGTCCATGGGGTCACAAAGAATCAGACAGCTTTGCATGGTCAAAGCTGGGAAATTGGACTCCTCTTTCTAGATTCAATTACATGGTTCTTTAGCATAGGAGAAGAAAAAGAGAAGGAAAAAGAGGAGGAGGGGTAGGGGCAGAAGAGGCACTTGGAGGGCATGGAGTAGATTTTTATTATTTGCAAGCATAGAAAGCTTCACAAAGATCCTTCTTCACAGAGTTGCTGCTCGCATTAAATGAGACAAGTGTGTGAGCGCCTGACATGGCACTGGGTGATAAGCAAGCAGAATTCTTGGACTGGCATTTTCCAGGTGATTTATGATCCCTACCCCCCCCCCCAACCGCCACCGGAAACAGGGTGGTGGTGGAGCAGGTGAGGGGTGGTGGGGAAAGGGGTTTCTTTGGGAAACACTGAACACTATATTCCCCTCTTGGGATTCCTGTTTACTAACATATTCAAAATGGAAAAATCTTAGCATAGAAGAGAGCTTTTAACTTTGCCTAACTGTATGTTTCCCAAATTTACTTGAACTCTAAATCCATTCTCCCCCTATAATGCCTGGGCAAGTCCCAACAAACCATGAGACACTGTGCTGTGTCCAGTAGGGTAGCTCTGTGAGGGGCTGGCCTACAGAACCTTTAAGGTACCGTGAAACTCTCCATTTGTAGACTTGATTATTATTTTTCACATCTCCAAATATTTAATGGTGAATTTTCATGATTGATAGGCTTTTTGTTGCTACTCAGAGCTGTTTTAGCAACAGGATTAATGCCTGTGGCTAGAGATTTTCTTCAACTCTTGTAATGAGAATCACATACTCTCACTGGGAGAAGGCTGGGATTTTAAACTTCAGGACAGGACCATTTCTGAGGGGTGGAATTATTTTACCCTGAAAGCCCCAAATCACAAAACTTGGACAGCCTAGGGACATATAAGAAGCAGTTACCTCCCCAGCACCATCCCCACTGGCCATCTGAAGCCCAGAAAGAGGAGGCATTTTGGCCAAGGTCAAAGACCTCTTTCCAACTGGTCATCCCCAGACAGCAGATGATGACATAAATAAGTATGAGGAATGGACAGTACTGACCTTTCTCTGACCATGGCTGCTCTTGTAATTAAACAGAAATGTTAACATCAATCAAATGGTCCTTCCACCACCATTATCACCAATATTGCATTCTGTCCAGGAAAGGTGGAAAGGCACTGCTCCCAGGCCTGCAGCAGCCATAAAACCTGCCAGTGCTAATGAACCATTACTTGAGCCAATTAAGAGGAAGCAAAACTGTCTTTAATTAAGGCATCATGCATCCCATGGGTTCTGTCTAACTCATACCCAGGGGTACTAGGAAGCTTCTGTGGACCCAACTGCCACACTCTGGGAAAGCATTAAACCAGCTCTGTTTCAAAAGGACATGATGGGATGTCAGGAAATGTGGGTTCTGGTCTGAGCTCTGCCGCTGACCTTGAGCAAGTCCCATTTGATCTCTGAACCTCCGTGCCTTCATCAGGAAAGTCATCTCATTTTTTTTCACTTGTATCCACCAAACTTTTTGAGCATCTAATATGTGCTGACCCTTGATGATAGGCACTGGGGAACACAAGGACAATTAAGGCTCAATGTTTTCCCTCTGGTGATTTTAGGACCGTGGGGTCCTTGCAATCGGGTAAGACACATTCAATAGCCAGGCCTATGAGAGCTCAGAGAAAGAATGGCAATTCTTTTTAGGGGGTTGGGGGATGTTTTTCAGAAGAAGAGGTACAAATGAGTTGCAAGGAAGGATTAGTGAGATGGGGGGTCTTCCCTGGTAGTTCAGAGAGTAAAGAATCTGCCTGCAGTGTAGGAGACCTGAGTTCAATCCCTGAGTTGGGAAGATCTCCTGGAGAAGGGAATGGCTATACACTCCAATAGTCTTGCCTGGAGAATTCCATGAACAGAGAAGCCTGGTGGGCTACTGTCCATGGGGTCACAAACAGTCAGATACCACTGAGCAACTAACACAAAAACACACAAAGTGAGATGAGGACGGGACTAGGAAGCCCTGGACAGAGGGCCTTTATGAAGGTGAGGTATCAGGTCCCAACAGGACCTGTGCAAGGAACCAGGCCTTCCTTAGGGTGGCCACAGCAATGATTCTAAGACTAGAGGGTGGAGGGTTAGGCAGCAGGTCACACAGAGTCTTACATCAAAGCTGGGGAGCTTAAATGTTACCTTAGGAATTCTAGGACCAATAAGCTCTCAAGCTGTATAATTTGGGCAGTGAAGTTAGTCAATGATTTACTGGTTGTATGACTTTGGCCCAGTCTGTTGCCTCAAAGGTGAAATAAGGCTAATAACACACTCTCTCTCAGAGGATTCAATGTTCTGTCAGCAGATGGTTCCCGGGCAGTGGAATTTTCAGCTATAAATTATGGGGCTAAGCCAGGAGAAAGAGTTCAAGATGTAAAGTGTATGAGTCAGTGTGGGGCCAGCCAGTATGCACACACCAAAGAGAAACGCTGCCCACATGATGCAGGCTGCTGCTCTCCTTCATTAATAATCTCCAAGAAGAAATCCAGAGACAAAACAGTAACTGTCATCACCACCATATGCTCAAAAGCACATTCATTGCCACTGTTTCTTTGTGAGCACTGATGCTCACAAGTGCCCTGCCAGGTAAGTAAGTATTATCTTAATTATGCAAGAGAAACTGCAATGCAGCAGAGAGGGAAAGTGAATTCCCCAAGGTTACACAGGAGTAGGCACCAAAACTGATACTAGCTCTCCGGGTTCCTGATCCAGCAAACTGCCCAGGAAATTCCAGCAAGTGACCTCACATTTCTTTGCATGAGCTAGCCAAGACCAGCTCATCACATCCCCAGGAGCTGGCGTGAAACTTCTGATGAACTCAGGGGTAGTCTGAAAATTCCTCCTCAAACACATAGCCCCTTTTTCTTCTTGCTTTCATACCACCATCCAAGCATTCTCCCCATCCCTCACCTGTAATTGCCCAGGTAGACACCATCAGGGTTGAGCATGGGTGCAATCTTGAAGACCAGGTGTTCCCGTAGGACACGAGCAATAGGGTGCTGGCTTATGAGGAAGTCAATGATCCCTGGGAAAAAAAGAAGCATCTGGGTTAGTGTCAACATATTTCAGGAAGGAGGAAGCACATTTCCTCAGCTGGGAAAAACAGTGAGAGATCAATAGGTGATTTGGGGGCCTATGTTGTTAGCCAGTGTGGGTACATGGCTATGAATTAGGTATTGCCCAGTGAATTTTACAAATAATATCTGTTTCCAGGAGACAGCTCAAGATGTAATATTGAAGTTCAAGGCCTGGGGGACAGCATGTCCTGCTCAAGAGCACAGGAAGGGCCTCCAGGAAAAGACAGCATGTGAGCTATGCCTTGGAGTCTTGACAGACAGAGATAGGGCAGAGGCAGGATAACTCTGAACATTAAAAGCAGAGTTGCTCCCTAATGGGTCCACCACTAGCTAAAGGCTGACTTTAGTTTGGATGATTGTGAGGCCAAGGACCTTAAGAGGTCTCAGTCCTCATGAGGCTGATGGGTACACTGGGAAACAGAGAGAAGTCACAAAAAGAGAGAGAGGTTTGGTCGATACCCCCAACTCTACTCCTTCCCGCACTTAAAGGGTCCTCTGTTTCCAGACTCCAGGGCTGGCTGCCTTCTCTGCTTCTCACTGGGACAAACACCACCTTGCCTCCTGGTCACCAGATTTAGGACTGTCTCCTCCACGACTCTTTTCCTGTAGTCAGCAGTCCCTGAGTCTATTCTTTGAAACTAGCAAATCTGCCCCTCATCTCCATCTCCCTGCCTCTCTTCTGTTCTAGGCCATCATCACATCTGGCCTGGATGAGAGCAACCAGAGCTGGCCTAGGTGACAGCAAAAACCTCTGGAAGGTGCCCTTATCACTACAGCCAGAGGGATTGTCCTGAAGCACAAACCTGACCCTGTCACCACCTTTGTTGATGTCCCGGCCATGGCCTGCACACATCTATAGGAGAGGAGGTAAGAAAACAAGAACTGAGCCTTTGCCCTGACCCTCTTTTTCTCCATATTTCTACTTATTCCTCAGAGACCTGAAAAATATAGACAAAATGGAACTCTGGCATTCCATGAGACGCCTGCCATGCTGGAAAGTGACAGGAGAGCACACATCCCTTCCAAAAGCACAGAAGGAGAACTGAGAGAGCTCTTCCCCTGCTGGAGAGAGCAGAAAATGTATCAAGGAGAAAGAAGCTTTGAGCTGGGCCTTGACAGATATGTAGGTTTTGACAGCCAGACAGGAGGAAGCAGCGGGGTAACTAAGAACAGTCCATGTGCCCAGTGGCCGGCACTTAGCTCTTGGAATGATAAGTCATTCTGTGGCACTTTCCAGAGCTGCTGTGACCACGGAGGGATATCTTGGGCTGAGAATCCACTGGCAGCCGAGAGGCAGTTGGACATCATTTATTGCACGGCTGACGCGGCGGTAGACCAGATGCCCTAATTTATTTGTTGGTTTTCACATGAAAGCTGTGGCTTGCTGGTAAATAGGCAGGGTAATGATGCCAAGCACCCTTGTTAGGCGCGAATAATCACTTAATTTGTCCACTAATTGACCCCAGCTCCCAGGGCAGCCCTCCATCAAGGAGCCAGACAGTGCTCAGGGCCTGGCCATGCTGCCTCAGAGAATGGCTTCTGGAAATGGAGCGGTTCATTGTGAGCCATCCTCCTTCACAGAAGAGCAGATTAATTGTGCTGCCGATTAGGCAGCTAATAAGGGGATGAGAGGAACAAAGCCAGACTGGAGGCTGCAGCCACCCAAAGTGAGCATGGGGCAAGGAAAGTAGAAGTTTTAGACTCAGCTCTTGGCTAGAGGTCAGACTCAGTTCAACAGGAATCTTTCCCATTGAGGAGGAAATTGGGAGGAGATCTTTCACTTTTATTTGGTGTGGGGAGAGGGTGGTAAGTGAAGAGGAAAATGAAGAGAAATGTCAGAGCAAGAGTGGAGAGGAAATGCTATCCCCCAGTATTGGCCAAAAATATGGAATGGACCAAGGAAGCAGAGAGTGTGCAGACTTGGAGATCTGCATGGACTCCTCACTGGTTGTTAGTTTTCTCTGACCAATTTCCTCATCCTGATATAGAGGTAATGAGCTGGAAGAATTCTGTGGGACTGACTTAGAACTCCTGCATTTTGACTGCTGGTCTCAGCACCTGAACATTGTAATGTGCTCTCATAAAGTCACTTAGATCAAAAGTTGAAATGCAGTGGGGGTAATAAAAATCAGAATGCAGCCTAGAACTAGGTGTTGTGGTCTGTGAAGCTGACTGACTGTGGGATCTGGGAACAGGATAATGAATTGGAGAAGCCCACAAACCATGAGTCAGAGAATGTGGGTTCTAGTTTTGGCTCATCTTTAAAGTTAGATGAAAGCATACAGTAATTCCCAAGGATGCCTCCCACAATGACAGGTTATGATTCCACCTACCTCATTCGTTTCCCTCAAAGTACCAGAATCCTCATCTGTCAAATGAGGAGACTACACTTCCTCCTTCTGGGAGACACAATCCACCCCCTGAAGATCAGTCTCTGCCCCTTCAGTAAACAAGATCCTTCATCAGGATGGTGGAAAAAAGCAGGAATGGGGACTGGATAGGGTGGAGGAAGAGAAGGAAAAGTAGCAGAGTTTGGAAATGGAAGCTGGGTGGCCGACCTCACTGCCCTGTGCCAACCTCACCTGGCCACGATGACCTGCACCAAGCAAACCACAACTAAAGCCTCAATATTGCTATTTCTCCCACTGTACAGAGCCGGCATGCAGCAGATGCCCAATAAATGCCCATTGGTAGATTAGCTCCAGGAATTCACTTGACCTGGACAAAACAGAGTGTTAGTTGAGCTGATAATTACTCATTCTAGAAACATTTGCAGGGTCAGGTCCATGCCAGGAGCAGCTTGGCATTCCAAGATGTGTAATAGGTTCCTGCTCAGAGGGGTGCATGGGGGAAGAGCAGCTCCTACCAATAAAGGCTCCGACGGGAACAGCACAAAGAGCCCTAGGAACCCTGGGGTCTCCTGACCCAGCCTGAGAGTCAAGAAGGGGTTGTGGAAACTTAAAGAATGAGTAGAGTAAACCAGATGAAAGAGGTACCAGGAGATGGTGTTCCAGGCAGGGGAAGTCTTATACAGAGATTAGGAGGAGAGACAGAAGACAACCTGGTTCTTAAGAGAGTTCTTCAGTTCCAGGTGGCATAGCTTCATGACTAAAGGCACAGATATTGAAACTGGTCTGAATTTGTGGCCTTAACCTCCCTGTTTCTCAGTTTCCTCATCAATTAAGAAGAATAGTATTATAAGGATCTGAGTTAGTTAATGTGAGCAAAGTGTCCAGCACATAGGAAGTGGGTTGTTTACTCAATTGCTCTTATTTGGTTTGGCTGAAGGCAGGGGTGGGAGAATGTTGAGAGAGAAGCAGGAGAAGTAAATAGGGGCTTGCTGGTCCTGCTGAAGAATATGAACAGCTCAGGAGAGCCATTGTCAAGGTCAGGGTCAGATCTGGCCTTTGGAAATAGTTCCCCTGGCTGCAGCCTGGAGTGTGGTTTGGAGGGAAGTAGTAGTAATAATGGATGGATGTCCTGAAGGTGGAAAAGGCAGTAGTAGGGGCACAAACCTAGCAGAGAGCCAGCAAAGATAAAGAGGCTTGCAGTCAGGAACCAGGGTCTAGCGTGGTGGTGACCTGCAGGGGCTCTGCACTGACCAAGACCCAGAGAGTCACAAGCATGCCACTGATGGAAGGTAAGCATTGTGGATAGACGATGACACTGATGAGAAGACACTTGTCTACCACCCCCAGGAGCAGCAGAAGTCTTGGCTTAAACCATACAACCTTGGGGCAAGGTGACACCAAGAGTACAGAGATTAAGTTTCTGGCCCCTGGCAGAATGGAAACTGAGTTCAGTTTTAGAAATGTAAGGATAGTTGTAGTTTCAGTACCTCTGAGTGTGAGGGACTGAGGCTGGCATCTGCTGTGTGAATCTATCTTCCGTCCAGGCTGTGAGCTCCAGGAGGGCAAGGACACAGCTCCAGCTCTTGGCCAGGATTTTGTCAGCGCCCAGCTCAGCACTGGGGCAAGGCAAATGCTCAATAGATACGTGTGAAATGAATGAATAAAGATGGACCAGGGAATTCCTGGCCATCCAACGGCTAGGAATCCATGCTTTCACTGCTGAGGGCAAGAGCTGAATCCCTGGTCAGGGAACTAAGATCCTACAAGCCGTGCGGTGCAGTCACAAAGAGAGAGCGATGGTCCAGTGACGGGTACTACTGTGTACAGGAGCTGGATTGATTTCATTTTTCAGACAGGGAAACCAAGTCAGGGTGGTGACATCATTTGCTGGGATTCTTCTAGGGGCCTGACTGGGATTCATGTCCAGTTCTACTGGTTTCAATGTGGTGCCCTTTCCATGAAACTAAGATGGGATGAACCAGGAGTCTATTTGCATGGGATTTGCAAATTATTTGGATATATGCCTGCATGATTTTTCTCTAGAGAGCTCTGTGTAAAGTATTGCTGCTCTTCTCTGCTAAGAGGAAGGATACACAGTGGGAAGAGCCCAGGCTTGAAGCAGGACATTTGGGGTTGGGTGGGGGGTGTCTCTGCTGGCCTGAGTGTGGATCATGTGACAGGGGTCCTCTAGGCTCTACCTTGACTGCCTTAGCTGAGCCCAAGGACCCAGATTATGGAATCCCAGGAAGGCTGGCCCCAACGAGCCTGATGTTCACAGAGTCTAAGTTCTAACCCTCCTTTCTCCAACTCTGCCCATCTCACTGACGAAAAGACAAGCTTGGGAAAGCAAAGGCTCCATGACAACCCCTTCCTGGATCTAGTTTCCTGCATATATGAGGCTGTACGGGAGAGAGTGGGGAGCAGGAGATGAAGAAGAGGTGTGGGATAGAAGAGGGAGGAAAATAGTGAGAGAGAGGAGGGAGGAAGCGCAAAGGCCACCACTTCACTGTGGGCAGTCTTAGCTTGTGCTTGGTCCTGGTGTCCTGGTAGTTATGTGTGTGAGTGTGTGTGTATGTGTGTGAGTGTGTGTGTATGTGTGTGTGTATGTGTGTGTGTCTTGGTGTCCTGGTGGTTGTGAGTGTGTGTGTGCACACACATGCGTATTCTCCCCATCCTTTGCCTGCCCCCACAGGACACCCCTGACGAGTAAGCTTCCAAGGGAGGGCCTGGTGGGCCCCTTAGCAGCTGGAGCAGGGCTCCATAAATCCTCATAGCAGGCCCTGAAGGGCCAGGTTGGTGCCACTTTATAGGCAGAGAAATAGGCTGAGAGTTAAGGATGGGGGTCTCCATGAGGGGATGAGAATGATAGGACTCTGACTCAGGTGTCCTGGTGGCTGTGTTCAAATCTGAAACCTCAGCTATGCCCACTGCCCAGCCACCTCCAGAGGTGGGTGTACCTCTCCATGGCAGCCTTTCACACAAGTGGGCTTAAGGATTCGTTTACAAAGGGCCTGGAGTGGGCAAGTGCTCTGCAGATGGGACTTTTCAGTGAGTGATGTCTCACCAACTCCAGGAAGCTTCAGGGCAAGAACACTCTCTGGACCTGAGATCAAGTCCTGGCCAAACTTCTGACTTGCAACTGGGTCTCCTAGCAGGTAAGTGGAAGGGGTGAGCTAATGGCTCTTTTGGGGAAGGAGCTGAGGAAGGAAGGCAGCACACTTGGTACAGGAGTCACGCACCTGGGTTTGGGTTCCCAGTGAGGATCAGAGGAAGCACTCCAGGCACCTGGAAGATGCCACATTAATGCTGCCTCCCTCCCTATAAATAGTACTTACTCAGCGCTGACTGCACCCCAAGCACCATCTTACATGTTTATGGACACTAACTCATTTCATCTCCACAATACCCCTCTGAGGCAGAATTCCTATTATTATTTCCCTTTTGAGAAAAAGGGACTGAGACATGGAGAGGTTGTGGAACATCCCCAAGGTCACCCTGTACCAAGTGGGAGGGCTGAGCTTTAGTTCCAGGCAGCGAGGCTCCAGAGACCCAGCTCACACGCATGCTGCTACAGGACCATGCGGGAGTGGACTTGACCTCTCACATCGGAGCTTCAGAGGGAGGACAGTTCAGCTGCCCAGAGGCTAAGAGTTGGGGTTTGCAGAAGCTGCCATCCCCTACCCAAGCAGAGCCTTGAGAAAGTCACAGCCCTGCCCCCCTAAACTCCACCCACGCCGAGCTCTGCCACAACAGGACTTCACTCTGCTCCCAGCAGCAGGTGCAGCAGCAGCTCGGCTGCGAGAACCGAGGTCCCAGCCAGATGGGGATGACCAGGCCTAACGTGTCTGTCCTCTGCTCAAGGTCACTGAGCCAGTTAATGGGGAAAAAGAGCTAACAGAACCAAAGTTCTCATCCTCCCAGGCCTTAGATTCTATTGCCCTCCCCAGAACAAGGGAGGCTGGGGAGGGGTCCAGCTGAGACCTGGGTCTGGGGAAGAGAGCCTGAGCTGAGCCCCGTGCAGCTGTAGTCTGGGGTGTCCCCAGGGGGCCGGGAGACCCTCAGGGAAGACCCTGCCTCCTTTCCTCACTGGCGAAGTGGGGGAATGCTGCTTGTGTTCAGCTGTCTCAGGAAGGATGAACTGTGTGTCTCAAGGGACAGTTACAGAGATGGGGACAGAGGAAGACCAGGACCTGGGAGACAGGCCCCAGGGCCACATCCACCATGAATTAGCTGTGTGGTCCTAGGTGAGACACCTCACCTCTGAGCCTGTGCAGTCTCACCTGCACATACACATTGGATGCGGTGGGGCAGCCTGAGCACCAAGTTCTTCCAGGTGAGAAGCTTGGCCTTCTAGTGCTTCCCACCCCTGAGAGGGTAAAGGCTTGGGAGACCCACTTCAAAGCTCTTCCTGCACTTTACTGACTGTGAACTGGAGGTTCCTCTTTCTGAACTCAGATTTAGTATCTTAAGCCAAGACAGAGTTTGCTCCTCAAACAGTCCCATGAGGGACAATGCCCATTTCACAAATGCAGAAAATGGCACTCTTCTATCCAGCCTGGGGCCTCAAAAAGCTTGAGTTTAAAGGGAGAACAAAAAAAATGCAAAACAAACATGTAACAAATCGGGGCAAAAAAGATGACCATTGAGCAACCCACAATGCAGACCCAAGGCAGGGGGCTGAAGGGAGCAGGCCAGGGGTCCCAGTTCAGTTCGGTCGCTCTGTCGTGTCCAACTCTTTGTGACCCCATGGGCTGCAGCACGCCAGGATTCCCTGTCCTTCACCATCTCCCAGAGCTTGTTCAAACTCATGTCCATTGAGTTGGTGATGCCATCTAACCATCTCATCCTCTGTCATCCCCTTCTCCTCCTGCCTTCAATCTTTCCAGCATCAGGGTCTTTTCTAGTGAGTCAGTTCTTCACATCAGGTGGCCAAAGTATTGGAGTTTCAGCTTCAGCATCAGTCTTTCCAATGAATATTCAGGACTGATTTCCTGTAGGATGGACTGGTTGGATCTCTTTGCTGTCCAAGGGACACTCTAAAGTCTTCTCCAGCACCACAGTTCAGAAGCATCAATTCTTTGGAAATCAGCTTTTTTTATGCTCCAACTCTCACACCCATACACAACTACTGGAAAAACCATAGCTTTGACTAGATGGACCTTTGTTGGCAAAGTAATATCTCTGCTTTTCAATATGCTGTCTAGGTTGGTCATAGTTTTTCTTCCAAGGAGCAAGCATCTTTTAATTTCATGGCTGCAGTCACCATCTGCAGTGATTTTGGAGTCCAAGAAAATAAAATCTGTCACTGTTTCCACTTTTCCCCTATCTATTTACCATAAAGTGATGGGACCGGATGCCATAATCTTCGGTTTTTGAATGTTGAGCTTTAAGGCAGCTTTTTCACTCTCCTCTTTCATTTCATCAAAAGGTTCTTTAGTTTCTCTTTGCTTTTTGGCATAAAGGTGGTGTTATCTGCATATCTGAGGTTATTCATATTTCTCCCAGCAATATGGATTCCAGCTTGTGCTTCATCCAGCCCGGCATTTTGCATGATGTATTCTGCATAGAAGTTAAATAATCAGGGTGACAATATACAGCCTTGACATATTCCTTTCCCAATTTGGAACCGGTGTGTTATTCTATATCTGGTTCTAACTATTGCTCCTTGACCTGCATATAGATTTCTCAGGAGGCAGATAAAGTGGTCTGGTATTCCCATCTCTTGAAGAATTTTCCAGTTTGTTATTATCCACACAGTCAAAGGCTTTGGTGTAGTGAATAAAGCAGAAGTAGATGTTTTTCAGGAACTCTCTTGCTTTTTCTATGATCCAACGGATGCTGTCAATTTGATCTCAGGTTTCTCTGCTTTTTCTAAATCCAGTTTGAACATCTGGAAATTCTTGGTTCATGTACTGTTGAAGCCTGACTTGGAGGATTTTGAGCAGCTAGCGTGTGAGATGAGTGCAATTGTGCAGCAGTTTGAACATCCTTTGGCCCGGAGCAGGTACTTGAAATGAACCTTAGGAGAGGAGAAGGTGTTTGCCAGGTGGCAAAGAGTAGGCACAAGATCTCCTAGGCAAAGGAGCAGCAGATGCAGAAGCCCAGTGGTGGGAAGAAGAGAGTTCTTCCAGGGATTAGGTTGTGTGTGGAACTGGCATACAGTGAGATGTGGCAAGAGCCAGGTCATGGAGAATTGTGAATGTCATGCTGAGGAGTTTGGAGGTGACCTTGAAAAGGTGGTGGAAGGTGTTCAAAATCTCTGCCAAAGACTAAAGAGCTGGTTGAAAACCTGCAGTACAGCACTGAGTCCATTGATAAACTCGGCACCACTCAGACTCCTTTTGGGGGAAGGCAAGGTCAGTGGAGAGAGCACCTGAGAACTACAGGCTTCTCTGGGCGTCAGGCCTCATCTGTGAAAGGGATGGTGACCCTCCCCTGGGCTGCTGCCCACAGAGGGGGCAGGTATGGGAGTCTGGGCTGCCAGGGATAAAGTATCAATAGTAAGGCTACTGTCTTTTCACAAACAAGGACAAAATAGTTGCATCTGATCAGCTGGGGGAATAGGGCTGCTGCCGAGATTAGTAACTGACAGATGGCTGCCAATAAAGAAGGTAGTGCAATCCGGATGGTCCTGGGAGAGGTTATTGCAAGGACAGGGGAGGAAGGAAGCTGGAAGCGAGATGCCAAGCAGGCAGCTAAGGTGGCTGACTGGGGGATCCAGAACCCTTAGCCAAGCCTCTGAGCTTCTTGTCTTTGGATGATCACTCCCTCCCTCTGAAGCTCAGGCTTCTTGTCTGAAACAAAGAGGGAGGCAGCGGTGCCTGACCACAGCCCTGTAAGTACTTAAACTGGGGAAAGAAGACCCTATGTGTTTGCAGAGTGTCTTATAGTTTACAAGGCAGATTACCTGCCTCCTCTTTTCAGACCCCATGAGGAAGAGGTGACATCTGTTGAGGGTCTGCTGCATGCCAGGCATAGGACTGGGTATTTGTTTACATTAATCTCATGCCAGCTTCATAACAGCCATTGCAGGTAGGTATTGGTATACTGGGCTGCCCAAAATGTTCATTTGGCTTTTTCCATGAGATGTAATAAAAAACCCAAATGAACTTTTGGGCCAATCCATTATTATTATTATTTACAGTAGAGGAGACTGAACTGCTAGGAAGTGGCAGAGCCAGTATTTGACCCCAAGACTGTCTGATGGCAAATAGCCATTATTTCCAGAGCAGCATGCTGCCTCACCTCTACTGGTTTCATCACATCCTTTTGACCTCATGGTCATTTTGAGACAAAAATGAGATTAATTACTTAACTTCTCCAAAATTCTGTTTTTTCATATATAAAAATACAGCTAATATTAGTTTCTCTGACATAGAAAACTTAATATAATCAAATAAATCCAAAATATTAGGTTAAATCAACAAAATAACATAAAATATGTAAAGTGCTTAGACTAGACTTGGCCAAGCTTTCCTGTCCTTCATAATCTCCCCGAGTTTGCTTAGATTCAAGGCCATTGAGTTGGTGATGCCATCCAACCATCTTATCCTCTGTTGCCGCTTTCTCCTGCCCTCAATCTTTCCCAGCATCAGGGTCTTTTCCAATGACTTTTCGTATAAGGTGGCCAAAATATTGGAGCTTCAGTTTCAGCTTCAGTCCTTCCAATGAATATTCAGGGTTGGTTTCCTTTAGGATTGATGGGTTTGATATCCTTGCAGTCCAAGGGACTCTCTAAAGTCTTCTGCAACACCACAGTTTCAAAGCATCAGTTCTTTGGCACTCAGCTTTCTTTATGGTCCAACTCTCACATCCATACATTACTACTGGAAAAACCATCAGTTCAGTTCAGTCGTGCAGTCGTGTCTGACTCTTTGCGACATACCTTTGACTATATGGACCTTTGTTGGCAAACTGATGTCTCTGCTTTTTACTATGCTATCTGGGTTTCTCATAGCTTTTCTTCCAAGGAACAAGTGTATTTTAATTTTGTGACTGCAGTCACCATCTGCAGTGATTTTAGAGTCCAAGAAAATAAAATCTGTCACTGTTTCCATTTTCTCCCTATCTATTTGCCATGAAATGATGGGACCTGATGCCATGATTTTAGTTTTTTGAATGTTGAGTTTTAAACTGGCTTCTTCACTCTCCTCTTTCACCCTCATCAAGAGGCTCTTTAGTTTCTCTTCACTTGTTGCCATTAGAGTGGTATCATCTACATATCTGAGGTTGTTTATATTTATATTGCTACTAATTGATACACACACACACACACACACACACATATATATATACACACATGCATGTATGTATACTGCTGACTAAACACATATTTTATATGTTACTGGTAGTCATGTATGGATGTGAGAGTTGGACTGTGAAGAAAGCTGAGTGCCAAAGAATTGATGCTTTTGAACTGTGGTGTTGGAGAAGACTCTTGAGAGTCCCTTGGACTGCAAGGAGATCCAACCAGTCCATCCTAAGGAGATCAGCCCTGGGATTTCTTTGGAAGGACTGATGCTGAAGCTGAAGCTCCAGTACTTTGGCCACCTCATGCGAAGAGTTGACTCATTGGAAAAGACTCTGATGCTGGGAGGGATTGGGGGCAGGAGAAGGGGACGACAGAGGATGAGATGGCTGGATGGCATCACGGACTCGATGGACATGAGTTTGGGCGAACTCTGGGAGTTGGTGATGGACAGGAAGGCCTGACGTGCTGCAATTTATGGGGTTGCAAAGAGTCGGACACAACTGAGCGACTGAACTGAAATGAACTGAACTGAACTGACTAATAAATAAAAGTTCAATCTTAAAAAGATATATTTGAGAAGAGAAATTACCTCTGGTTGTCTGTTATGAAGCATGCATTCCTGTTTATGATGAGTATTTCACAAGTCATTAAGTGACTGACTGAATGAACAAGTAAATAGATAATTTTCAATTCTTACTTTGCCAGTCTACCACACTTTTGTCAATATACACATTGACCTGGGACCAGATTTCGTTTTCTTTTTTCTTTCTGGTGGTGATAGTGGGTAGGAGGAGGCCAGATTTTTAATTTTTGTAAACTACTGGAGACTAGTGAAACCAAGCTAGGAATTGCGGACCACTCTATGACTCATCCTCAGTGTAGCAAATACAGGAGAACTATATTGAGCCCTTCCTATTCATTTGCACATCTGTCTTTTCATTCACCCATTCCTCCATGCGTACATGTAGTCCATAAACATTTAGTGAAACAACTACTAATGGGGTTCAGTTGTAGCCTCTTGAGAAGTGAAGTAAATTTTCATCCAGGATAAGGACTCTGCATGTGGCCACGTGGTCCCAGAGGCCATCAGTGCCCCAGCTGGATGCGGAGGGAGGCACAGTATGCGCATGAGATCTTGCAACTCACCTTGACACACAAATGAAGAGGGTGTTTCCCCTGGGTGGACTCGTCCTGTGATGAATACCACCTTCTGCTCTGCCCCCTCACGAAGGTTGTCTGGAAGATAAAGTGGACAATGTTGCTAAGGAGGAGGGGAATTTCAGACAGGAGTTGTTATGTGGGGCAAAGATGGAGGAAAACGGTTCTCTCCATTTCTCTCTTAAGTCGTTGGGTTTAATGATTCGGGTTTGCTCAACCTCTAAGGCCTGGCCATTGCTGATGGATTACTGTATTATGTCCCTTGTTACCCAATATTAGAAACCACATTCCTGTTCTTTTGTGCGGTTGACCATATTAGTAGCACAACCATCTAAAGAAGTCCTGTGAGCAAAATCAAATCCCAGATGCACTGACTGTGAAACGAGGCAAGTTATCTATCCTGAGATTCAGTGTGCTACTCTATAAATGTGGATAATAAGATTTTCTTCAGAGGGTTGTCATAATTAAATAGGCTTACATATTGCTGAGTACACAGTAAAAATTCAGTAAATGATGGAGTAAAGAAGGTAGCTATTTACATTAGTAATAACAGCTGCCATTTAATTAGCAACGGGTGTCAGGCAGGTTGTATACATTATTTATTATCCTTACAGAAACATGGCAATCAAAATTCCTTTTATTAGGGCAGAAACTGAGGCTCAGACAGCTTGTATAATTTGTTCAGGTTCTACCTACACAGCTACATAGAGTAGATCTGAGATTAGAATCCAATTCTGTTTGGCCTTGATGAAGTAAGAGGGCCCAGATTTCTCTTTCATCTTAAACAACCAGACGTTTGTACAAGAGACACAAGACAACTGTTTTCAGACATTGAACAAGAGTCAGTGCAAGACTCATTCCCAAGCAGAGGGAAACCAGTGAGGTGCACCTGTGGCTGTCCCAGCTGTTTGCCTGGAGGCCCACCCCAGGCCAAAGGGCAGAGAGGCGTTTCCTGACAGAGCAGGGACATCTCACTCAGATGGAAGCCAGGGAGGCTGAAACAGGAGCAGTTGTGGGGAAACTACATTTCAGAGGAAAGGGAGCGCTGTAGAGAAAAATTCCAGAAATCCATGAAGAGCTCCTCAGGAGTGTTTGCTGGGTCCCAAGATGTACATAATGAGGTGAATCTCCATAGCGATGATGCCATGAAAATATGATCAGGAAATGGTGAACTGCACATTCTCAGGGCTCACAGAAGGGTGGGAGCCATCTGAAATCCAACCTTCAAAGTAAACGTATGCGTTAACCATTCAGGACATTCAGAATCCAGAAGGGGCCACACCTTCGTAGTGCGGCTAAATCACTCTAGATTCACTGTAACAAAATTTTAACGTAAATCTCAAAAAGATTGAACTGAACAAAATGATTTGACCATCTGCTATATAAAGTCCAACTCTCTTTAAAGGAAGACAACTAAATCTAGATATTCAACAATGCATAATTCACAATATCCAGCATCCAATAAAAATTATTAGACATATAAAGAAGTATTTAGAAAATTATGGGCCAAAATCAGAGTCCAAGCTCTTGCTGACTCTACAGAAGTTTCAACTGTGTAATAACATTTAGCTGTTGTGCGTGTGTGCTCAGCTGCTTCAGTCGTGTCTGACTCTTTGCAACCCTTATGGACTGTAGCCCACCAGGCTCTTTTGTCCATGGGATTCTCCAGACAAGAATACTGGAGTGGGTTGCCATGCCCTCCTCCAGGGGATCTTCCTGACCCAGGGATCAAACCCAAGTCTCTTATGTCTCCTGCATTGGCAGAAGGGTTCTTTACCACTAGCGCCACCTGGCAAACACAATGATATTATTAGACAAAAGCAGTAGCCAAGAGTGACATTCCCAGAAAGGAGGGTCAGGAAAAGGATACTTAGACACAGGCAGAAGAATGGCTGATTGACACAGAACAATGAACCAAAGGAAATAGAGAAATAGACACTGAATGGAGTTGGATTAAAAGTTCCCATCTAGGTAGAGGATAATCTGGAGGGAGAAGGGAGGGATAAATCACCAACAGGCTTTCTTCTTCTGCAATGCTAGGGGCAGGTTATTTTGAATGTGGTTCATGATCCCAACAGTTGGTGTACCAAGTCAGAGACTAAAACTTAAAAAAAAAAAAAAAAAAAAGACTAACCCTATAAGCCTCGATCTGAAGGCTTAGGACTTGCTTGGTCTATTGGATGACCAAAATTGAGGTCTCTGCTTCCCTAATGCTGCTGCTAACTGCTGCTAAGTCGCTTCAGTCGTGTTTGACTCTGTGCGACCCCATAGAGGGCAGCCTATCCCTGGATTCTCCAGGCAAGAATACTGGAGTGGGTTGCCATTTCCTTCTCCAGTGCATGAAAGTGAAAAGTGAAAGTGAAGTCGCTCAGTCATGTCTGAATCTTAGTGATTCCCATGGACTGCAGCCTACCAGGCTCCTCCATCCATGGGATTTTCCAAGCAAGAGTACTGGAGTGAATTGCCATTGCCTTCTCCGACAATTGCCTTCTGCTTCCCTAATACTAGGTCCCAAAATACAACAAGACATATGATGAAGCCAAAATACATTCTTGAGAACTCCCTCTGTGCTCGGCTCTATGCTAAGCATTTTTATGAGCAAAGGGAGAGAGAGAAAGCTCATCTGCCTTTAAGAAGTTTATGGTTTAAAAAAGGAGTTCAATACATGAGCACTTATTGGACTGAATATAAGCTCCTCAAGGGAGAAACTGTGACTTTCATGGTATATATTTAATGTCTTTCCCAGGACCCTGTGCAGAGTAGGTGCTCAGGAACTGGCTATTGAATTAACAAATAAAATATACTCATATAGATCATGGTTTATAAAGAAATTTAGACACATTATCTTACTTAATCTTCATAATGCCTCTGTGAGGAGGACAGTATCAACTGCATTTTACAAGTGAGGAGACTGAGGCTCACAAAAGGAGGGGACATGTCCAAGGTCACACAGGAGCAGTGGCAGAGTCCCAGGCTAGTGCCCTTTCGCTATCCCATCTGTCTTCTCCTGAATCCACTAAGAGCAGTATTAGACTCTACCTCTACTGCCTTTCCATCCACAGTGCACACAAGAGAGTTTGCTTTCACTCCTTATTGCTGGTGGGAGTTGAGCTATGTCTTAGTATTTATGTTGCTTTTTCAAGTAAAATACAAAAGACAAAACACCACCAAGCCCTTTTCAAAAACACTGTCTCACACGGACCCCATCTCTTCCAGCAGCACAGAAATGATAGATGGCATTACCGAGGCCGCAGTGAAGGCTACCTTTATGGATGTCTCCCCTGACCTGGTATCAACTCAATTGCATTCAGCATTTCTGCTGACCACAGGGAAATGCAAAATGGGCATTCTATTTGCACACTAATTTTACTGAGCCCCTGTGTCTTCATAAAATGATAACGTGGGGCTAATAAAAATCAAGCATCCCGGGTGCTAATATAAGCAAATGTTGATGTAGGCAGGTAACAAATTGCTTTGTCATTTAGGAGGCCGTAAAAGAGCATTATAATCATCTTTAGGCAAAATGGATGGGTCGCCTTTGCTTAGCTTTTAGCTTTCATTTGCAAAATCAATTTAAGGTAATGTAGCAGTTCTGAGGTGGTGTGACATGGGTCTACCCACCCCCACCCCCCTTCCTGTCACCAAATCCCTAGACTTGTGCAAAGCCAATTAAATATATTCTTGGTGGAGGCAGCAGGAATGATGAAGGAAGTGTGCTTGAACAAAGCCAAGGTTTTGAAGAAGCTGAGCAGTGAGCCCAGGAACAACACACAAGGGAGGGTAGAGTTGGAGGCTTCAGAGGGGGGCACACTCAGGGGTACAGGCACTCTCAAGTGGAACCGGGACAGCTATACTGGGCTCCCAGTTAACAGGCGGTGTTCACAGTCAAATGTATTTTACGTAGCTTCCCAACACACACACAAACACGCACAGGCGAACACCCCTTTGATAGAGGAGTTGTATCCCTCTATCAGCCACCAGTTCCTTATTCAGAAAATGTTTACTGAGCCCCTGTTAGGTGGCCAGGCACTAGCTATTATTATCTTCGTTTTACAGAAAACCAAGGCCAAGAGGCAATAAGTGACTCGCCCACAGCTAATGGCCAGCAGAGCCAGAGTCCCCAGCCAGGCAGTCTGACCCCGCTTGTCTTCTTACCCCCTCTGCCTCTTGTGAAGGAGGATAAAACATTATCCAGCTACAGCTGCAGGTAAGTAGTGTTTGTTCAGTGCTTACTCGGTGCCAGGCACTTTACATGCATTAATTTTTTTTTTTTAATTTCCATGGCTGCCCAATGAAACATCTACTATTCTTACCCCCATTTTATAGGAAATTGAGATCTAGCAAGAGTCCTAGTGGTGGTTTTTAAAAATACAGCCACAAATTATTTGCTGGTTTCTTTTTGTCAAGGGGTGACCTCCTTTCCCTTCAGAGTAGGCTGATCTTAGAGAGTTGCTCTAACAAATAGACCACTATAGAGGTGATGGTGCCTGGCTTTTGAAACTAGGCTATAAAGAGTCCGTGGCTTCCATCTTGGATGTACTTTCTCTCTCTCTCATCACTTGCTCTGGTTGCCATAACATGACACTCATACAGCCTGTGGAGAGGTCCTCCTGGTGAGGACCATCCTGCCCCAGATGACTCCAGCCATGGCCAACAGCCTGCTATCCAGACAAGAATACTGGAGTGGGTAGCCATTCCCTTCTCCAGGGGATCATCCTGACCCAGAGATCAATCCTGGGTTTCCTGCATGGCAGGCAGATTCTTTACAATCTGTGCCACTGTCCCTCATGAGAGACACTGGGCCAGAATCAGCTGGTTGAGATGCTCTTGCATTCCTGACCCACAGAAACAAAGAGATGATAACTACTGTTTTAAAATGCTGAATTCTAGAGTAATGTGTTAGGCAGCAATAGATAACTAATTAATTCCCCTGGAGATAACTATAATTCCCCTAGTTGATTGTAGAACTTAAGAAACTTTGCATCTCTGCTATTGATGAGTGAGGACCAGAGCCACAACCTTGGTGTCAGGATGGAGGGAGAATCTCCATCCATCTCATCAATCACCAAGCAGTGAACTTGTGATTGGTGGAGGTACCAACCAAGATGCCAGGAAGTCCCAGAGAACACCAGCTGGGCCCTCTGAGGACAAAACTCTCCCAGAAGTTCACATTGTTGGTTTTGTTTCCTGTCTCTCCTGACATAATCTGACAATAACTTGTCAGGGGCAGCAAGGTACTCTGTGAAGGAAGAAGCAGGTGGGGACTTGGGAGGGGAATGCAGAATGTTACAACAGGAGATGGATTTTTTTTTTAACAGATAAGTCTTTTCATTTTCTTGAATTTAAGATCCCTGAAGGCATCATGGGAGAAGGCAATGGCACCCCACTCCAGTACTCTTGTCTGGAAAGTCCCATGGACAGAGGAGCCTGGTAGGCTGCAGTCCATGGGGTCGCTAGGAGTCGGACATGACTGGGCGACTTCCCTTTCACTTTTCACTTTCATGCATTGGAGAAGGAAATGGCAACCCACTCCAGTGTTCTTGCCTGGAGAATCCCAGGGATGGGGGAGCCTGGTGGGCTGCCGTCTATGGGGTCGCACAGAGTTGGACACGACTGAAGCGACTTAGCAGTAGCAGCAGTAGCAGAAGGCATCATGAAGTCAAGGAAGTACTCTCTCATTGATTTCCAAATCACCCCAGTTGCCATCTTGTCTCTCATACTCTGGAACTAAAACAGGTCCACACTGCAAATGAGCTGGAGAAAAGGAAACCCTGGCACCAACCACAGCACACTCTGGACCGGAACAGCCTTGTCACCAACCTCCCTGGGCTGGCACCATCCTCACCAGCCCATCCTCCGCCCAGCCACCAAAGTGGTCTTTCCAAAACGCAAACAGGAGCACACCACTCCCTCTGCTTACTCGTCGTGGGCAGCTCTCTGCTGTCCTCTGGGCAAGCCCAGCCTCCTTTGTCTGCTCACCCTCGCTCTCTGGTAGTGGGTGGCCGCCCGCCTCTCCAGCCCCCTCCCCAGGCCCCAGCCTCAGCTGACTCTTGGCAGCTCCCTAAGCACGAATTTTCTCCCCACACCCCCACACCTGGGCGCGTGCTTGTCTTTGCCTAGAATGCCAGCCCCCAGCTCGTCTGCCAGGCTTACTCCTACTCAGCCTTCCAGACTCTGCTCTGCTGTGTCTCCTGTGAGGAGGGAAAGATCAAACTGATACTCATCCAGACTGGTCCTAGGTCATTCTGGTGTTACTATTGTGTTATGTCTGATTCCATCAGTGCAAGAGTTCTGTAGTTTTCCCTACACAATATGTCATGTTGAAGGTAATGTGAGGGCTTCATTCTGTTGCCAATACTGACTATAAACAGGAAACAGGAAGCTAGGAATTATATAAGAACATGCTCCAGGTGTAGGATTTCTTGTATATAATTTTATGGGAACATGCAGGTTTAGGAGACATCAACAGAGCTTTCCTGGAGGCACTGGAGAACCAGTGAATGCATCTGGGTAGAGATGAGACTTGTCGAAAGCAAAAACACCCAGGGCTGGCTCAGCCCAAGTGACTGAGGGTAAATCCAGCAGGAGGGAGAGAGCTGGACGGGGAGACTGAGCGGGACATTGGTTCCCGTGTTTCTTCTATCCCCTGAGGGGGTCCAGTGGAAAGCCTGCTGGCTTCCTGGGCAGACAGACCAGGACTCAGCCCTGTAGATGACTAGACATCAGGCCATGAGTGAATTCCTTACACATTCTGAGCCTCAGTTCTCTGTAAAGTAAGAATAATATTCCCTCGCTCACAAGATACACCTTAAGTGAGTGTTCTGCCCCTGCCCCAGGGCTCTGCCTGTAACAGCAGGTACCATTTACTGAGCCACAAGCCATGAGAATTGACTTGGGCAGCAGGGAGCTGTGTGTACAGCCTTGCGCTGTGCACTGTAGGCTGAATCTCCAGCTTCTACTCACAGATGCCGGGGCAGCCCTCCTCCCATGACAATCAAAACCAGCTTCAGACATCACCGAACATCCCGCATCTCTTCAAAGGCAAAATAACTCCCCCATTAGATATTCTAAATCCCCTATAAAATATTCTTTATTCAGACTGGCCTTGCCACTATATTCCCAAGCAAACCTTCAATTTCTTAGACTTTCTGTCTTTGCCCCCAGTTCCTCCAAAAGCCTTTCCGATCCTCCACGACTACAATGCCCTCACCCTCCTCTGAATTCAGAGCTTGATCTGGCCCCCTCATCTGTCATGGATCATTCACTGCCTGGCTCAGGCAGGCCTGAGAACCACAGCTCAGATCTGTTCTGCTCCTCTGAGTCTCCGAGCTGCCTTGAGAAAACAGCGGGGCTGGCAAAGTTTATTTCCAGTTCTCCCACTGACTCATCCTGCCTCCCTCTGGGTCACAGTCCCTTGGTGAGGCTCTGAACTCCCAGGACCTCAAACTTGACATCTACCAGGTAGACTCATCCATGTCCAGGGTCAGGGACTGAATGTTCCCCTCGCAATGAGGTGGGAGAAGAAAATAAAGATTTCCCTTGAAAAGAGTATCTCCTGACAGAGAAATGCTCCTGATGAGAAATGAAGTGTTAATGCTGGGATTCCAGGTCTTTGGGAAAGGAGCCTCTGCCTCCCTGGGACACCTCAGATATCTACCACATTAAATCCACTTTTTGGCTTTAGAATGCAGCAAGGAGGTCTCTAACTTATTGGACGCTCCTAGAGACCAGCAGAACTGCAAAGCCTGATGGATCATGAGTGGAACAGCCTCACTGTGAAGATGAAGGGAGGGGCCCAGAAAGGACAAACCACTTGCCCCAGGTCACACAGCTGGAGAGGGGTGGAATGGAGCCAGGTCTGGAACCCAGGGCGCAAAGCTCCAACATCCATGCAGCCACCTCTCATGTCACTGGGCTGACACAGGCAATGTTCCTCCAGGCTGGTGCTTAGAGAAGACCCAGGGATGCCTGCCAGGGCAGTAAAGGAAGCCGAAAGGCGATGGGCCTGAGATGTGGATGGCAAGGACCGGTTGTCACCTTGACCGTTCTGGGGCAACACCGCCCAGCGAGGCTGCCCCGCTGGACCTGCACAGCTGGGACTGTGGGCCTGGAGGCAGCCTTCTGGGAGTAGGAAGACTGTCTCTGCCACTAGCTTTTTCTTTTTTTGGCTGCACCACTCAGCATGTGGGATCTTAGTTCACTGACCAGGGATCGAACCTGTGCCCCCCGTAGTGAAAGTGCAGAGTCCTAACCACTGGACCGCCAGGGATGCCTCATGACCTATTTTGACCCCAGCACTCTCCAAGCTCCTCCTGAAAGTCAGAATCAGAGCTGCCCACCCGGAGTCCCTATGCAGATCGGGTCTCTTGGGAAACAGGCTGGGAGGCTGAGGGAGACCGTGCAGGAGGAGCTTCACCAGGGATTGCTTTCGGCGGCTCATGAGAGGTGAGTTAAACAGGATTGGGACAGTCTCAACAGTGACTAATCAATTCCAAGGGGAGCTCCGGGCCAGGAGGGCCCTGCAGAGCTGTTTCGGGAGGCAGTGGGGCTGGCCCTGGGTCCTGTGTGGACAAGCTGCTGGATGTGGGCTGCCAGCAGGCCTGGGGTGGAGCCTCAGGCAAGGCAGCTTCCTACAGCTGAGTGTAGTTTCCCAGGAGAGACTCAGCTGTGAGCTGTCAGGCACCAGCACTCCTGGGAACTGGGGGAACTGGTCCTGCAGGGGGATGGGGTGGTGCACACAGCATCCGAGACACCGGCCTTCAACTGAGGCAGCCGCGGCGCACAAGGCACATCTGAGGCCAAAGGACAAGAAGGCTGAGGATGAAGGACTCTTTTTCTTAGTTGAATTCTATACATATTTTCTAACTGATCATATGACACACTTTAGGCTGGCCGCTAGGGACTCAGATAGAAATCAGACACTGTTCCTGCCATCCAGGAGCTCAAAGACTAGTGAAGAAGAAATATCAAGCCTGGCTTTGCAGTCATAAACCTGAACTGTGAAGTCAGACAGAAGAAAGGTTAAATGCAAATCCTGCCACACGTGACCTTGACCTTTGACATGGTTCATTTCCTCACCTGCAAAATGAGGATAATGGTATCAACCTGACAGGGGGCTTGTGAGCACTGAGATAATGCACTGGGGCTATGCCCACGACCTGACACATAGGATGTGTTCAGAAGTGGTAGCCTGCAGACATTTAGAAGTTGCTTGGTCCAACTGTTTGATCCTACAGATGTGGTAAGTGAAGTCACTAGACTAAGCAACACTAGGGTTATGACTTTGCCCGTCTTTTCACAAATTGTATTCCCAGGGCCTTGCACACAGAAGGTACTCAATAAATCCTCGTGGACTAGTTGTAGAGCACTTGTTTGCCCTTTGGTGGTGTGAGTGCATCAGGCTAGAATTGAGTGCCCAGGTTTTTCCTAACACATGCTCTACCTTTCATCTGTCCCAGCCTCCAGAAATCTCTCACCAGGTTCAGTTTCAGGCTTATTAGCAAATGCAAATTGAATTATGAATTGCCCTTTCACAACAAGGACAACAAAAACAGTTTCCCCAGGAAAAGAGGGTGAGAAGAGGTGAAAGCTAGGATGAAAGTCGAAGACAATACATTCTAATCAAACTTGATAAATATGTAAATTAAAGCAGCTAACAGTTGGCTTTGACAAATGACTTCTCGGTAATGGATTTTTCCACACTGAAAGGCGAGAGTTCAGCCAACCTGCTAGTTGCAATCAGAGCCCTCTCCTGCTTTCCCGGCGATGTGGGCTGATGGGGCAGGCGCTGGGATGTGCAGAGGCAGAGCAGAGAACTGATCCTTCTTTTAATAGGTGCCATTTATTGAGCATCTGCTAGCTGCTAGGCGAGCTTCCCTTGGCCCTTTGAGGGCAGAGAATCCCTGTCTTGTGGAGGAGGAAGCCAGGGAAGAGGCAAGGAAGGGCTCAACTCACCAGACTCCCATGCCTGGACTTGCTGAGGGGCCAAAGCAACCAGATGTTGAGAATGTAAATTTAACCCCTCCATTGGATTTACTGCAGTCTGGGGTGGGGTTGGAGAGCTCACCAACTCAACAGTTACTGCCTGTCTTTTTTTTTTCTTTCTACCTCTCACAGGACCTGGCACAGTGGAAGGTCTTCAAGAAAAGAGCTTTCTTTAACTTGCTACATAGCTTTAGAAGGACCCCTTCCTTCTGGCCCCTCCCATCTCTGTTTTTCCATCTGTAAAATTAGCTGTGGGGTTGCCCTGCTGAAGGCCCAGACAGCATGGAGCAGAAAGGAGCCATCAGGCTTGCAGATTCTCTGCAAAATACAAATAATTGTCATTGTCAGCTCTAAATTTGGGGGTGGAGAAGGTCATGACGTAGCAACAGATAATGTGAATAATTGCCATGAAATTGATGAATCTAATAAGTTATCGGAGAGGTGGTTGAAAGGAGCAGGCTTTGAGTGATTCCAGTGAAGCTTTCCACACTTTCCATACGTCATGACCCAGGTCTCACCAGGCCCTGGGAGAACTGTGCTGTTTTCCTCATATCACAGACAAGAAATCTGCAGTTAAATGCATTGCCCAGAGCACGAGTTACGCTGGAATCTGAACCCAGTCTTTCTGTCCCCTGAGACCAGTCTTCCTCCTGACACCTCCAGCTACACCAGATAAAAGGTGTTGCTCTGCGTGTAAACGTGGGCAGGCACAGGCATGCACGTGCTTCTGACTCCGACTCCTACAAATTCTCCTGTTTTTGTACAAAGTTATTGGAGTTGAGGTATACACAGAAATTCAAGTCGAACAGTTTGCAGCCTTGGAAAGACACTATTAATACAGTCACCCCAAACAGAGAACCAATATTTATGAGCGCTCGAAATGCTTCAGGAAAAGTGTTTCCCGGTAGGGCTGAGAGTAATGTGATCCGGGCCCTGAGCCGAAGATCTGTCTTGCCTGGTGCTGGAGGAATTTAGATTTGAAGAGTGTTCTTTCTTTCCTATTGAGATCTTCATCGACTTGTCTAAAAACACCACTTTCAATCTCAAATCCCCACTGGCATCTTCATATAAGCACCGAAAATGCTACTGGGCTTTGGAGATTTCATTTAATGAAGGAAAAGTATTTCTATTAGAGTGTAATTTTTTTTTTTTTCCTCTCCACACAACATCTTCAGAGGAGCCAGGGAAGCTTGCTTGTTCGAGGCTTTGAGAAAATGAATCAACTCACGCCTCACCTGTGATGTGGTCACACAGACTATGGAAGGCAAGAAGAGTCCTTAACGAGGGGAAAGTAAGAATAATTATAACAAACTTCCAAGTTCCCCTGATAGCTCAGTTGGTAAAGAATCCGCCACAATGCAGGAGACCCCTGTTTGATTTCTGGGCCGAGAAGATCTGCTGGAGAAGGGATAGGCTACCCACTCCAGTATTCTTGGGCTTCCCTTGTGGCTCAGCTGGTAAAGAATCTGCCTGCAATGTGGGAGACCTGGGTTCGATCCCTGGGTTGGGAAGATCCCCCGGAGAAGGGAAAGGCTACCCACTCCAGTATTCTGGCCTAGAGAATCCATGGACTATACAGTCCCTGGGGTCACAAAGAGCTGGACATGACTGGGTGACTTCCACAGTCCCCAGGACTTTACAGCCGATGAGCACTTTGGCACTCAGGAGGGAGATATGTCTGTGGCCACCACCCTCGTGCATTGGAAGCTAGTCCAGGCTGCTTACCCTGACCTGCGTGTCCCTGCCCACCCACACTCACCTCAGCTCTCTCTCACCAGCTCATCACACCTCTTCACACAAGGGTTCAATCTGGTTTCTCCATCTTGTCTGGCTCCTTACCCCTCGGGTCTCTTCCCATGAGAATGGCAGCTCAGGACACTTTGTCTCAGTAGCTGCTGTGGACCTGGTTATAACATGGTACCGCACCCCCAGATGGATACCCATGACGACTGTATGTGTATGGGGTCACTGCGTACAGCTCACAGGCACTGAGTGATGTGTCCTGCGGAGGGTGAGGGCCAAAGGAAGAAGACAGAAGAGATGCTTATGGTCAGCAGATTTTCCGAGGTCATCCACCTGGTTGAGTGGTGAGAACAGTGAGGACCCCAGTCTGATGAATAGTAACACCTGTGTCCCTTCTCCCCGAGGGACTGCCATCCCTCGCAAAGAGGCCACAGAGTGCAAGGGTGTGAGCAGGACCTTAGGTGTGCCTGTTATCTGACTCTGTCTCTGCCACTCACAAGCTATGAGGTCTTGGGAGTCACTCATGTGACTTTGGGGAGCCTCAGTCTCCTTATCCATAAAATGGGAATAATAATAAGAGTTGTGAGGATTAAATGAGCTAAAATAAATACCAGTGCTTGTCACAAGGTGAACCTCAGTTAACATCTACTATTCCTGATCATTCCATAAATATTCCTTGAGCTCCCAGTCACCCCCTCCCCACCCCCAGCCAGAGTCAGGTGCTGTCTGCTCTGTTCCTGCCTCGCCCCTTCTGCTATTACAGCAATTGCCTGGTGGTGTAATATAAAAGTAATTTGCTTCTCTTTTTGGTCTGCCTTTCCCCTCTGGTGACTCTGAGCTTTTTGGGGGGCAGAAGCCCTGTCTTGTTCATCTCTCTCTGGCATTCATTTCCTTTGTCTGAGACAGAGAAGGGCATTTTGACATGGATGTTTTGATGCAAGAGTTTTGAAATGGCTACATTTAAATGCGAAATTGTTTTTGAAAATTACCAGGTACTGTGTGGCGCAGACCCCCGCCCCCTTACCCTGCACACATCCGAGCATGTATGACCTTCCTTGTCCTTCACTCCCACCAGCTCCTCACTGCCCTGCCTCCTTTGTGGCCAACTTGACCAGGAGCCTACTCTGAGCCCGACCTCTCCCCTCTCTGAAACCCCTGCCAGAGGGGAGGTCAGAGATGCTTTGACCAGGGGAGATAGCCTGAAATGTCTCCCAGGCACATTGTTTGGTAACATTTACTGAAAAACTGGTGGTGTAATGGTTTGTTTTCCCAGCTGTGTCAAAACGTCCCCATTTCAAAACACTTGTGTCTATCAGAGCAGCTGCATCAATGTGGCTGAAACAAAAGGATTGTGTCAAAATGATGTGAGCTCTGCAAGGAAGCCACCTAGCATGCAACAGTCCTCGATAATGGATTTAAAACATATACCATTAAGTGGACTAACAGCAATCAGTGACACCCAATACCAGCTTTCCCTGTAGTAATTATGTTTTGTTCTAGTGAGGATGTTTCCACCACCATAAGGATCAGAGAAGTTAAGGATGCTGCCTTATGTCACACAGCAGAGATAATGAGAACTGAGTATGGTCTAGTTAATCTTCCCCTTTACAGCCAATGTGCCAAGAGAGAAAGTGACTTAAGCAAGGTCTCATAGGAATTGGATTTTCCTGTTGGGTCAGAAACATGTGATCAGTTCTTGAATGATTTCTCCACTTCTGGACCACAGCATCACCACCGAGTGCATGGCACACACTCAGCAGAACAGAACAGAGACCATGGCAGGCTGCTAAAGCCCTGGGCATGCTGCTTGCAAATTGGATTGGCCAAATTCTCTGTAAAAGAAGCTTTAGTGTCTGACTGGGCAGGCTATCAATATCCCATTAGCCTGGCAGTTCAGTGGAGCAGCAAGGCCTGGGCAACCCAGGTCTGCACAAGGGAGGGATAAGGAGCTGCACTGTGGGCACAAATGAAGCCCTGACTGTTTGTATCCATTCTCCAAGCTGATAATTCTATAGCTGGTGAAAGAATAAATCCCTGTTAACCTGGGCAAGGAAATTATCTAACCCTACTGTCTTCATGGCTTCCTGATTCTTTCAGGAAAGGGTCTTTCTTGGATAAAATAAATTATAAAAGCTTAATTTATAAGAACTTATTTTCGGGGGGTGTTTTCACAGAGTGAGGTTATGCACTCTGAGGATAAGGCTTCTAGGACTCTTCCTGGACTCTGTATGCAAATTCTGCCTCAGACTATTCCTGGGGCACATATGCCAATGCAGGGGGCATAGGTTCGATTCCTGGTCTGGGAAGATGCTACATACCTTGGAGCAACTAAGCCCAAGTGCCATGGCTACTGAGCCCACACACCCTCAAGAGCACCCTCGAGTCCACGCTCTGCAACAAGAAAAGCCCGTGTATCACAACTAGAGAGCACCCTGTGCACAGCAACAAAGACCCAGTACAGCCAAAAATACATACATACATACATACATACATACATAAGTTCAGTTCAGTTCAGTCGCGCAGTCGTGTCCGACTCTTTGCGACCCCATGAATCGCAGTACGCCAGGCCTCCCTGTCCATCACCAACTCCCGGAGTTCACTCAGACTCACGTCCATTGAGTCTGTGATGCCATCCAGCCATCTCATCCTCGGTCGTCCCTTTCTCCTCCTGCCCCCATCCCTCCCAGCATCAGGGTCTTTTCCAATGAGTCAACTCTTCGCATAAGGTGCCCAAAGTACTGGAGCTTCAGTTTTAGCATCGTTCCTTCCAAAGAAATCCCAGGGTTGATCTCCTTCAGAATGGACTGGTTGGATCTCCTTGCAGTCCAAGGGACTCTCAAGAGTCTTCTCCAACACCACAGTTCAAAAGCATCAATTCTTCTGTGCTCAGCCTTCTTCACAGTCCAACTCTCACATCCATACATGACCACAGGAAAAACCATAGCCTTGACTAGACGGACCTTAGTCGGCAAAGTAATGTCTCTGCTTTTGAATATACTATCTAGGTTGGTCATAACTTTTCATAGAACTAGCTAAACTGGAGGGGAAAAATTAAAAGTACTAATACACAACACCCCTCAACCCCATACCCCTGCCCCAACCAAGGTTGGTTTGGGGGGCGGGGCTCAAGAAAATTATTTCTCTCATACACAAGCACAACTGAGAACCACTGGTCAATTGTTAGCTGGGGCCAGGCTCTCTCCTCCCTGGGTCTTTGTCTCTTTACTACATCATCTGCAGAAAGAAGGGGTAGGGCTAGGTGGTCTCATGGCCCTACTCCAGGTTGAAAAACCTATGATCCTGGAGGTTTGGAAGACCCAGGAGCTGGCTTGAGATGGCTCTGATTAGAGCACCTTGATCTTAATATCAATGAGAGGGTGCTGGGGTGAGTGGACAAGAAAACATGCATACGTCAAGTGGATAACTTCTCGCAGACACAGTCCCTTCCTAGAACAGGACAAGTACTAAGGTAATAGCGATGCAGCCTCTCTGGGAACTGAAAAAGCTTAGAGCAAACAGATTGGATTTATAACATAAATGCAAGCCATGTGCATGAGGAGAAGGAGGAAAGGCCTTTTCAAAGGATGAAGGAGGAGGATTAATATACTTGCAAACAGAAACATAGAGGGGTTCAAATGTATGCACACCAGGAGACAGGGAAAACCAGGATCCTGGGAGGGCAGGGAAGAGAAAGGGAGTCCTGAGGGCCAAGCAGCTGATCTGATCTGTGTGGGCACCAGGGGGCATGTTATTGTCTAATCTCCTTCAGTTCAGGCAGCTCCCAGAGGGCAAGGGTCTGGTCCCCATCCTCCAGACTCCACAGGTGGTAAGGGTCTTTACACAAGCTGTGCTTGGATAAAGCCCAGGTCACTGACTCCAGAACCTGGTGCTCCTTCCCCTCCAGTTCAGTGCCTCATTTATGCAGAGCTTCCCCATACTCATAACATCACACATCCACACCACAGCAAAGAGCCAGAGGGAAGCAGGAAGAGGCCCAGTTCAGTTCAGTTCAGTCGCTCAGTCGTGTCCGACTCTTTGTGACCCCATGAATTGCAGCACCAGGCCTCTCTGTCCATCACCAACTCCCGGAGTTCACCCAAATTCACGTCCATCGAGTCGGTGATACCATTCAGCCACCTCATCCTCTGTTGTCCCCTTCTCCTCCTGCCCCTAATCCCTCCCAGCATCAGGGTCTTTTCCAATGAGTCAACTCTTCGCATGAGGTGGCCAAAGTATTGGAATTTCAGATTCAGCATCAGTTCTTCATTGGAACACCCAGCACTGATCTCCTTTAGGATGGACTGGTTGGATCTCCTTGCAGTCCAAGGGACTTTCAAGAGTCTTCTCCAACACCACAGTTCAAAAACATCAATTCTTTGGTGTTCAGCTTTCTTCACAGTTCAACTCTCACATCCATACATGACCACTGGAAAAACCATAGTCTTGACTAGATGGACCTTTGTTGGCAAAGTAATATCTCTGCTTTTGAATATGCTGTCTAGGTTGATCATAGCTTTCCTTCCAAGGAGTAAGTCTCTTTAAATTTCATGGCTGCAATCACCATCTGCAGTGATTTTGGAGCCCAAAAAAATAAAGTCTGACACTGTTTCCACTGTTTCCCCATCTATTTCCCATGAAGTGATGGGACCAGATGCCATGATCTTCATTTTCTGAATGTTGAGCTTTAAGCCAACTTTTTCACTCTCCTCTTTCACTTTCATCAAGAGGCTTTTTAGCTCCTCTTCACTTTCTGCCATGAGGGTGGTGTCATCTGCATATCTGAGGTTATTGATATTTCTCCCAGCAATCTTGATTCCAGCTTGTGCTTCTTCCAGCCCAGTGTTTCTCATGATGTACTCTGCATATAAGGTAAATAAGCAGGGTGACAATATACAGCCTTGACGTACTCCTTTTCCTATTTGGAACCAGTCTGTTGTTCCATGTCCAATTCTAATTGTTGCTTCCTGACCTGCATATAGGTTTCTCAAGAGGGAGGTCAGGTCATCTGGTATTCTCATCTCTTTCAGAATTTTCCACAGTTTATTGTGATCCACACAGTTAAAGGCTTTGGCATAGTCAATAAAGCAGAAATAGATCTGGAACTCTCTTCCTTTTTCGATGATCCAGCGGATGTTGGCAGTTTGATCTCTGGTTCTTCTGCCTTTGCTAAAACCAGCTTGAACATCTGGAAGTTCACGGTTCACGTACTGCTGAAGCCTGGCTTGGAGAATTTTGAGCATTACTTTACTAGCATGTGAGGTGAGCGCAATTGTGCGGTAATTTGAGCATTCTTTGGCATTCCCTTTCTTTGGGATTGGAATGAAAACTGACCTTTTCCAGTCCTGTGGCCACTGCTGAGTTTTCCAAATTTGCTGGCATATTGAGTGCAGCACTTTCATAGCATCATCTTTCAGGATTTGAAATAGCTCTACTGGAATTCCATCACCTCCACTAGCTTTATTCATAGTGATGTTTTCTAAGGCCCACTTGACTTCACATTCCAGGATGTCTGGCTCTAAGTGAGTGATCACACCATCGTGATTTTCTTGGTCATGAAGATCATTTTTGTACAGCTCTTCTGTGTATTCTTGCCACCTCTTCTTAATATCTTCTGCTTCTGTTAGGTCCATACCATTTCTGTCCTTTATCGAGCCCATCTTTGCATGAAATGTTCCCTTGGTATTCTAATTTTCTTGAAGAGATCTCTAGTCTTTCCCATTCTGTTGTTTTCCTCAATTTCTTTGCATTGATCACTGAGGAAGGCTTTCTTATCTCTCCTTGCTATTCTTTGGTACTCTGCATTCAGATGCTTATATATATCTGTCCTTTTCTCCTTTGCTTTTTGCTTCTCTTCTTTTCACAGCTGTTTGTTGTTGCGAGAGGCATCAGAGGACAGGCACACAAACCATAATCACAGAAAACTAGTCAATCTAATCACACAGACCACAGCCTTGTTTAACTCAATGAAACTAAGCCATGCCATGTGGGGTTACCCAAGATGGGCAGGCCATGGTGGAGAGGTCTGACAGAATGTGGTCCACTGGAGAAGGGAATGGCAAACCACTTCAGTAATCTTGCCTTGAGAACCCCATGAACAGTATGAAAAGGCAAAATGATAGGATACTGAAAGAGAAACTCCCCAGGTTGGTAGATGCCCAATATACTACTGAAGATCAGTGGAGAAATAACTCCAGAAAGAATGAAGGGATGGAGCCAAAGCAAAAAGAATACCCAGTTGTGGATGTTACTGGTGATAGAAGCAAGGTCCAGTGCTGTAAAGAGCAATATGCATAGGAACCTGGAATGTCAGGTCCATGAATCAAGGCAAATTGGAAGTAGTCAAACAGGAGATGGCAAGAGTGAACATCGACATTCTAGGAATCAGCGAACTAAAATGGACTGGAATGGGTGAATTTAACTCAGATGACCATTATACCTACTATTGCGGGCAGGAATCCCTCAGAAGAAATGGAGTAGCCATCATGGTCAACAAAAGAGTCCAAAATGCAGTACTTGGATTCAATCTCAAAAACGACAGAATGATCTCTGTTCATTTTCAAAGCAAACTATTCATTATCATAGTAATCCAAGTCTATGCCCCAACCAGTAATGGTGAAGCAGCTGAAGTTGAATGGTTCTATGAAGACCTACAAGACCTTTAGAACAGCCAAAAAAGATGTCCTTTTCATCATAGGGGACTGGAATCAAAAGTAGGAAGTCAAGAAACACCGGTGGTAATGCAAATTTGGCCTTGGAATGTGGAAAGAAGCCGGGCAAAGGTTAATAGAGTTTTGCCAAGAGAATGCACTGGTCATAGCAAACACTCTCTTCCAACAACACAAGAGAAGACTCTACACATGGACATCACCAGATGGTCAACACTGAAATCAGACTGATTATATTCTTTGCAGCCAAAGATGGAGTCAGCAAAAACAAGCCCGGGAGCTGACTGTGGCCCAGATCATGAACTTCTTATTGCCAAATTCAGACTTAAATTGAAAAAAGTAGGGAAAACCACTAGACCATTCAGGTATGACCTAAATCAAACCCCTTATGAATATACAGTAGAGGTGAGAAATAGATTTAAGGGCCTAGATCTGATAGATAGATTGCCTGATGAATTATGGACAGAGGTTCGTGACAGGAGACAGGGATCAAAACCATCCCCATGGAAAAGAAATGCAAAAATCAAAATGGCTGTCTGGGAGGCCTTACAAATAGGAAGTGGCTAAAACCACCCAAATCCAGATGCACAGACCCCACAATAAAGTTCCTGTTAGGACTCAGGAGAACTTGTTGGGGACACGCAGTGACAGGAGAAGTTGTTCCTCTCAATTTCTGAGAATCAGGAACAAAGTGTACCTTTTGAGAGCTAGTCTCTGAGCACAGAGGGAAACAGGATGGGACCGGCGAGGCCCCCATAGAGAGATGGGGGCTTTCCCAGACACCATAAATACATCGAAAAGAAGCTGGCGTGAGTTGGCAGTAGGCTGGGTACTCTGAAGCTCTGCAGGGCAGAGCTCACCAGCTAATGCAGGAGACGTAGGAGACATGGGTTCAGTTCCTGGGTTGGGAAGATCCTCTGGAGGAGGGCATGACAACTCATTCCAGTATTCTTGCCCAGAGAATCTCACGGACAGAGGAGCCTGGCAGGCTACAGTCCACAGAGTCTCAAAGAGTTGGACACAGCTGAAGTGACAGCACGCATGCACGCAACCACATACTATTGAAAAACGGGAAGCATATTTTGTATTCGCGGCCCAAGGACTGGGGAGAGTATGTTTAGCTGTCTGCCGAGGTCAACAAAGACAAGAGCTGGGTTGGAGGTTCGCGGTGTTTCCAAGGTGTCCCAGACGAGCCAGTGCTGTGGGGTGAGCGCTCCCCCCAGGCCAGCCCCTCCCCTCACTTGGGTCACAGCCCAGCTGCGGACTGAGCTGATCAGGGCTGGACTGGGGTCTCCTCTCTCCCCCAGCCCACCTTTCTCTCTGGTTTGAGGGTGAAGTGAAGGTCCTACATGGCAGGGGTTGCGCCCTCCTCCCCGGCTCATAGTAGGCGCTCCACACGTGAACGTTGGAGTGGATGGACAAGCCAGTCGCTCACTTTAAAGCCCTGCCGTCAGCACGTGTGACTGACTTGCCTTCGGAGGAACTGGCGCTCGCTTTGTAATGGTGCTAATGTGGCAGTGACAGGGCAGTAAATGTCTATTTGTCTCCTCATCTTCCAGCAAGCCATCTTCTCCAATCCCTGAGTTTCCCACATGTCCTTTCAAAGCCCTTCTCTTTAATGCCAAGTGGAGGAGTTCCAGACAGCTATTTGCATTTTCAATTCTAGAAATCGTTAATATTTTACAACTGCCAGCCCCAAGGTTTATTAACACACTTACATTTCCTACCTGCTACTGTTAAGGGGAAACTTTCTATGTGAGAAGTATTCCAACATGGGGTGATGTTCCAACCTTTGTTGAAATTCTGTGCTCAGTTCCCTGCTCTCAGGAACTCAGTGGGGGCAGACGGAGCTGAAAGTGGAGAAGGAAGATTTCGAGTGACTGCTGTGTGGACTGAGGGATGCACAGGGGATGGGAACCCCAGGAGGAGACTCAGGTACTGCCTGAGGGTGGGGTCGGGCTTCTCAGAGGAGGGTTTTCAATTCCAAAGGAATATTCCTGCAGTGAGTCAGAAAACCTGTGCTGAGACATGGCCCTTTCCATTACTTTTAGTCATCATGGCAATAGGTTGAATTAAGATCAAGTGCTTTGAGCTAGACGGGCCTGGGGTCAAATCCCAGCTCTGACACCTCCAGCTGTGTGGCACTAACCGTGACTAATAGCTTTCGAGCCTTTTCTGGGTGCCTCTGGGGGTCTGCACGATTCAACTGGCCCACAGAGGAGGTGACCTCACTGGGTGGTCGCAGCTGTGGGACCTGACCCTGCCCATCTTTTCTCTCCTCCTTCCCACCTCATCTCTGCATTCACCGGTGTGCGCAATTTCCTCTAATGTTCACAAGCACCCTATAGGGTAATTCCTGCACTCCCATTTCACCAAACAACAGACTAAGAAGAAGTTTGAATCACTTGCTGTAGACTCCAGGGATGACCCATCAGGATTTAACCCCTGAGCTTCAGGGCAATTAAATACTCTCACTGCAGAAGCCAGCGTGAGGACTAAAGCTGGTGGCACACATGGTGATGGGACTCAGTAAGGTAGCTTTGTGGCGGCTCAGTGTCTCCAAAGCCCACGTCATGAATCCCTCCTTCACTAAGCCACTCACCCCAATCTCTCTGGCAGAGGACCCTAGATGTCCCTGGCTCATAGGCAGTCCCCAGCATCACTGCCATCCTCCTGAGCCATCATCACCTTCCCCGTTCTGTTCAGCACGAGTGAAGCTCACTGTTCTTGGCACATGGGAAAGCTAAAGCCAGTGTTTGCCACATGGACTGAGAGAGAACAATATGAACCACATCGACTGCTGGAAGGAAATGTTTGCCAAAGATCTTTAGTCTGGACCCATCCATATCAAAATGACACCACTATAATTTGCTTTCAGATTCAAACTGGAAAGGTGAACTTTGACCCTGTCAAGAAAAATAAGAACAAATTAAATTGAAACACAGAGTCATTTTCTTTGTTCCAGGGCTCTAGATTTCTAATTAACGTGCAGCCTGATTCTAAGGGCTTCAAGGGATCCGGAAGATGGTGTCTGTTACCTTGCTAATGGAGGAGAGCTCAGGAGAGAGCTTTTTGTTCATCGGTTCATTTGTTTTTCTTTTCTGGGTGTATTGTGTTTCTTGCAGTATAGGTCCTTAGATGAGAGTGATCCCAGATGATTAGAAAAAAAATAATTGCTAGAAGCTGACCTTGTACAAAAGAGACCACAACAAAACAACCTTCAACACAATCATTCACCCTCCCCATCCCAGAGGGAAGTAGCTCAACCCCAGCATGTCAGAAGCACTGGCTTGAATTTCAGAAGCACTAGCTGAAAGGTGAGGCTCCATTTTGGAGAGGCTAAGGGTAGAGAGCCCCCTGGAGCACTTAACTTAGAGTCTTGGCGAGGTAGCTCTAGGGTGTTGGCAGCTAAAGTTCTGAAACACTGACACAGAGACAATGGTGAATGACACAGGGACCTCACTGAGCCAAAAGGAAGCAAGGAAAGCAACTCCAAGCTAGGAAAGGGAACACCTAAACAGAAGGCAAGACGCAGCCTGGGGCAGAGGTTTCTAGGAATTACCGCCACACCTGCTGAGGGTACTGAAAAATGGGGTGAGGTTTCTAACCCACTGACCCCTAAACTTGCATGAGAGACCACTGCCTGGTGTGCTTGCTACAACAGTAGTTTCCTGAGTCCTTCTCCAGACTCACTAAATTAGGATCTGCAGCAAAAGGTTTGGGGCTGGATATTTTCAGATTAGCACCCTGAATGCTTTTTATGATCAGACAGTTTTGGAAGTTAGTGACTTAGAGCATGAACACTTTCACTTATTGAAGCCCCTGACATGCTGTCTGGTCTCAGGCAGGTCACTTGGTTTCCCTGCGCTTCCATTCCATGTCCACACAATGGGGATGGGGACCCCTGCCTGTCGGGGGTCTACTGCCTCTGAGGAAGAAGCAAGATGAGTCTGTCAGGGGTGTCGCAGGGCCTGGGGCGTGCCATGTGTGTGGAGCCTGCCCTCATACATGTGGGGAGGCTGAAGTCCTCCAAACCAGGGCCTCCAGTGGCACTCTGAGTGCCTCTTTGTATTATCAGTCTGGGGGACATCATCACATGTCCTGCCCCAACACAGGTGCATGTGTGCCAGTCGCTTCAGTCATGTCTGACTCTTTGCCACCACGTGGATTGAAGCCCACCAGGCTGCTCTGTCCATGGGATTCTCCAGGAAAGAATACTGGAGTGGGTCGCCATGCCCTCCTCCTGGGGCTCTTCTCAACTCAGAGACTGAACCCACATCTCTTATGTCTCCTGCGTTGGCAGGCAGGCACTTTACCACTAGCACCATCTAGGAGGACTGCCCAACCCAGGAGCCAGTGCCGCAGGACTCCAGACCTTCCACGGTGGAGGGTGTCAGAATGCAGGGCTCCCTGGGGAGGCTCTGCCTGGAGAAGCCAGGGCGGAGGTGGCCTCCCAAGGCCTTGATGGAATCAGCCCAGGCTGATGGCTGACCTTCTAGATTCCCACTCCTCAATCCTCGGTCTCCTGCCAAGACTCCTGATAACTCAGAGCATTCGGCCAAGTTCAGAGACAGGGCCCTCAGCTCAGAGTGAGTCCTTAATGAGGCCGTTCCCTCCCAGCTCATGTAGGTTCTCCAAGAGACAGGACTCACTGCGGGCAGGGGAAGGGACTTGTAGTCAGGCAATGTGGGTGAGGAGATGCAGGCCAAGGAGGGTGTGTCACGGGCTGAACTGTGTCCCTCAAATTTATATGCTGAAGTTCTAACTCCCAACACCCCAGAATAGGCTGTCTTTGAAGACAGGTTGCTTGAAGAGTTAATTAAGGTAGAAGGAGTTCTTATGAGTGGGCCCTAATCAGTATGACTGGTGTCCTAAGAAGAGGAGATTAGGGGACTTCACTGGTGGTTCAGTGGCTAAGCCTCCATGTTCCCAATGTAGAGGGCCCAGGTTCGATCCCTGGTTGGGGAACTAGATCCCACACGCCCCAGCTAACAGATCCCACATGCCACAGTGAAGACTGAAGATCCTGTGTGCTGCAACGAAGGCCCAGTGCAGCCGAATAAACAAATACAATTTTTCTTTTTAAAAAAGAAGAGATTAAGGGACTCCCCCCATGGCGCAGTGGGTAAGAATCCACCTGCCAATGCAGGGACATGGGTTCAATCCCTGCTCCAGGAAGATCCCACATGCCATGGGGCAGCTAAGCCCACGCTCTACAACTGCTAAACTTGTATGCCGCACCTGCTGAAGCCCGTGCAGCCTACAGCCTGTGCATTGCTCAGAAGAGTAGTCCCCACTCCCCACAGCCAGGGAAAGCCCGCTTGCTGCAGTGAGGATCCAGTGCAACCAAAACTACAATAAATAAATAAAGTTTTTTTTTTTTTTAAAGAGGAGATTAAGGCATAGACACTTGCAGAGGAAAGACCATGTGAAGGCAGAGAGAAGCTGGCCATCCACAAGTGAAAGAGAGGAACCTTGAGATAACAACCTGTCTGACACTGTGATTTCAGATTTGGGGACTCCTGCACTGTGAGAAAAGAATGTTCTGCTGTGTAAGTCCCTAGGCAGTGGGGTTTGTACAGTAGCCAGGGTAGACTAAGACAGAAGAACCCCAGCTCTGGGGCCAGCTCCGTCCCTGGCTCTTTGACTTCTATTTCGGGAAATTCTCTGTTTTGTCCACCTGTGAAAGAGGAAACCGGTATGTTTGACTCAAGGTGGTTAACCTGGGCGTAACTCGAAGAAGACAGCAAGTGTGGCGTTACTGAGCGTGATCTGTGTTGTCTCCTATCCCTGTTCCGCTGTATCCTGTGAACTGTCACCTCGATTTCATTACGTAGGAAATGGGGATACAACCCTCGTCTACCCCATTTAAGATTGCTGCTGGGAAGCCAGTAAGTTTACCCCTGTGACAGGTTCAAGGAAGTATACAGCACTCGACAGATGGAAGGAACCACTGCGTCCAGGCAAAGCGGCACATCATCTTTCCTGGGAGCTACTTTCAAACTAAGATCCAAAGTACAGAGCAGCCGCAGGAGCCTTGGGTTTAAACACGCAGGCTCTGGGTCTGAGCCCCAGCTCTGCCATTTCAGTGAAAACATGGGCATGCCACTCACCTTCCAGGTCTCGCCTATGAAACTGGGGTGGGGCCATCTGTGAAGAAAGCTGCTGATTCTTCCATCAAACAGCCATCAAGTCCCAGGTGCTTCCCTGTGCTTGCCCAGCTCAAGAAGTTTTCTCTCCTGCATCCCATGGCATGGTGAGAAATGGGTACCGGAAGACTCATTCTGGTGTTTGGCAGAAGCTCTACTTCTTTCCCATCAGAATCCCCTTCTGATACAGACATCACACTCTTCTAGAAACCTAACAGAGAGCATGTGGACCTCGTCCTGCCTCAGCCTTCCCCTGGGGTCACCAGCAGACCCGGAGCCCAGCTTCCTGCCCTCCACCTGTGCAGTTGTGCAGCGTCTCCTTCTATAAATCACAGCTGACCACTAGCTTCCCCATACCACCCAAACCCATCAGGACAGGAGGAAGTTTGAGGGGGTGAGACAAAAAGCATTACAAGGAGAGTCTTAAAGAATTCTCTCTCCCGCAACACTCATCCGGGGAGGCTCTGTGCAAGAGGGGTCTAGGCAGAGGGCTGGATCTGCTGTGCTCAAGGGTCGGCCTCACTCTTGGTCATTTGGCTCTATCAACAAGTGAAGACATAGGTTGTCAGGGTGGGAACCACTGATGGGAAGGTGAAGGTGGACCTTACTGATGAGCCTCAGGGAATTCACTCTGTAGTCACAAACCAGCCAAGAACTGAGATCCGAAGTACAGAGCAACAGAAAGAGCAGTGGCTTTACCAAAACCACACTGGATGTACTTTCTGCTTTGCTGTGGTGGGGAAGGGGATGAATGGGAAGATGGCCTAACCACCCTCCAGTTTGAGGCATGCTAAGCTTCCTTGGAAGAAAAGTTATGACCAACCTAGACCAACCTAGATAGTATATTCAAAAGCACAGACATTACTTTGCTGACTAAGGTCCATCTAGACAAGGCTATGGTTTTTCCTGTGGTCATGTATGGATGTGAGAGTTGGACTGTGAAGAAGGCTGAGTGCCAAAGAATTGATGCTTTTGAACTGTGGTGTTGGAGAAGACTCTTGAGAGTCCCTTGGACTGCAAGGAGATCCAACCAGTTCATTCTGAAGAGATCAGCCCCGGGATTTCTTTGGAAGGAATGATGCTAAAGCTGAAACTCCAGTACACTGGCCACCTCATGCAAAGAGTTGACTCATTGGAGAAGACTCTGATGCTGGGAGGGATTGGGGGCAGGAGGAGAAGGGGACGATAGAGGATGAGATGACTGGATGGCATCACTGACTCAATGGACATGAGTCTGAGTGAACTCTGGGAGTTGGTGATGGACAGGGAGGCCTGGCGTGCTGCGATTCATGGGGTCGCAAAGAGTCGGACATGACTGAGCGACTGAACTGAACTGAACTGAAGCTGCTTCAGTCGTCTCTGACTCCTTGACTGTAGCCCACCAGGCTCCTCTGTCTATGGGATTCTCCAGGCAAGAATACTGGAGTGGGGTGTCATTTCCTTCCCTAGGGGATCTTTCTGACCCAGGGATTGAATCTGTGTCTCTTGTGTCTTCTGCATTGGCAGGCGGGTTCTTTACCAGCTGAACCACTGGAGCCACCTTTTGCAAATCACATAAGGAAGGTCTCATTGGCAGTCGTGTAATGTTCTGAAAATGCCCAGAGGAAAATCAGTTCTCTGGCTCTGCAGGCCCTCAGAGTCTGGCTGCCTAGACCACTAGGTGGCCAGTTCCAGAGACCACGCCTCCTCCCCCAGGAAGGGGTCAGGAAGGGTGGGGGTGGGAAGATGTTCCTTCTCCTGTCAGAGGGTTGTCATTGTGATTATAGTTGAAGACTCATGGGTTGCGTCAGCCTGTGTGGATCCCCAAAGCACTCTTAGACTGCTCTGGAGTTCCTAACGGGGCTGGCTCATGCTGCTGGGCCAAGGTGAGGGGGTCTGGACACTGGTCAAGAGAAGGCCAGCCAGGAAGCTTGTTAGTGAAGAGTCCAAGTGGGCGGGAGAGAAGAGGGAAAAGCAGAGGCGGAAAGGGCCGTGAAGGAGCCCCCTGCCCACAGCCACAGTCACAGCCCTCTCACTGTGGTGCAGTGTGAGTTCTGCCTGCTTTTAACAGAGCTGCTGGGAAGCCAGAAGGAAACCTATGGAGCTGGTGAGGGAGGCGGTCAGGTAAGGTGATCGACAGGAGAGGCTGGGACATCTGCCAGGGAGACAGAGGCAGACACAGGCAGACGGAGTCAAGACAGAGAAGCAGGCAGACGTGGAGAAGGTGACAGACACGCAGCAAAGGCACACAGAGAACACGAGGAGGGAGGCGAGTTTCGAGAGGAGGGTGAGAACCGGAGGAAAGGCCAGGGGAGCTGCCCCACCACTGGCTTCGATTAAAATCTGTAAGCGTGTGTCCAGAGACTGTGGGGTTGGGACGGAGCTGAGCTGCTTAATGGAGAGGTGAGGTGCAGGGAAGGGCCCCACGGGGCTCCTGTCAGCAGGCAATGGGTCTGCACTACAGGCCGTGCCCTGAGCTGACGCCACCCCAGCCTCGATGGAGACAGGCAGCAGGACAGGCTGTCTGTGCAAACAGCCTTCTGTGACCTGGTCTTGTGATCTCAGAATGGAGTTGTTAGTCTGCGATGGAAAAAGTCCCCAGACCGGGGTTTGAAACTCAGATCTGTTGGTCAGCAGCCATGTGACCTTGTGTCTATTTCTTCACCTCTCTGAGTCTCACTGTCCTGTGAAACAAGGGCACTAATGCTATCTGTTGCTTCCGTTCTCCCCGAGAGTTTCTGATGATCACGTTGCTGCATGTGGTCTGTGGGGGGCTGTCGGCCAGCGCCTGTGGGCAGCTCTCCCCACTTTGGAGCCCTGCTCATGATGACCCTTTCTCTATGGCTGGCAGGGTCCTCTGAGGTCTGCTCAGGTGTCACCCCACATAGGGAGCGTCCCCATCACCCTCTACATAGCAGCAGTCTGCCCTCCCCCCATTGTCCGTCTTTCTCTCCATAGTACTTGCCACACCCGGAGGCGTGGGTATTTATTTTCTTCTTCTCACCAGAATACAGGTTTCCTGAAGACAGTCACTTGCCATCTGATTTACTGCTTGTAACCTCAAAACCTAGAATAGCAGGTACAGAATAAATATCTATGGAAGAAAGAAAGAAAGAAGGAAGGGAAGCCATGGGGAGAGAAGAGACCTTCACGCCCCTGCATCCCTCTGGCAGCTCAGAGGACCCAGAGGAGGTCAATGTGTTTGGAAAAGATGATGGAGGTGAGGACCTACTCAAACAAACTCCACCGGTCCTTCTTTCGTGTGGGGCCTGGAGTTCTCTCTACTCTGGGGCTTTCAGGCTTTCTACCCAGGCTTTCAAGCCATCCCTCTCTTCTGCTTCCTATGCTTCTGGCTCCCCCACAGCCCTTTCCACGCATCCACCCTCTAGGCCCCATCTTGGGCCCAGCATCCCTTCCTCTGCTCTAGTCTTCTGAGTCCTGTCTTCAAAGCTTAGCTCCAGTCCTGCTTAATTCATTCCTTTCATATCTCTCCATTCATGCACTCCTGCTGACTGTTGCTGAGGGGGATGCTTTATGCAATCAGGACAGATTCTACCAGCTCAGAAAGTAGACACTGATGGTATGGAACGCATGACCCCAGGGGCCCAGATTCCTCCAATATTAGAAGACAACTCCCTCTCCCCTCACTAACATTGCGGGAGAGACCTGAGTACCGCTGAGAAGCTGCCTGCACCCTGAACGGGTGATGACACAAACTGCATTTCAGGGATCAAGGAAGTCATTGGTGTTGGACTGAAAGGCTGAGGGCATACAATTGGTAGCAGATCACATGAAGGAAACTATACAAATAAAATAAAACAGGGCAAAAATAGCAAAGTATCATTTGAAACTTATCAAGTGTTGAAACCTTCCCTGAATGGCTAGGAACATGAATAGAGGTTAAAATCAGACTAACCAGGAGAAGCAGCCCAAACATGGCAACTGTGAGTCATGGGCCAAGTCCCTAAAAGCCACATTGAAAACACAAAGAGAATAAATGAAATTGCTTTTAATGGTATATTTTATTTTACTCAAGTTTCTGAAATATCATTTCAACACATAATTAATATGAAAAAATTAATGAAATGCTTGTATTACTTTTTATTCTAAGTCTGAAATGCAACTGTGTATTTACACATGGGGCTTCCCTGGTGGGTTGGGGGTAAAGAATCCCCCTGCCACTGCAGGAGACGTGGGTTTGATCTGGGTCGGAAAGATCCGCTAGAGGAGGGCATGGCAACCTACTCCAGTATTCTTATCTGGAATATCCCAAGGACAGAAGAGCCTGGTGGGCCACAGTGCATGGGGTCGCAAAAGGTCGAACATGACTTGGTGACTAAGCAACACATTTTACACGTGAGTGCATCTCCATCAGACTGACCCCAGCTGAATGGCTCGCCTGTGCCTCAGGGCCGTGTTCTGCACAGCACAGGATCAGAGGACTCAGGGAAGCCTTTTGGGAAGGAGTCCCTGAGAAAGGAAGAGCGTTCAATGAGACAGAGCAGGTGGAAGGCTTTACAGATGGAGGTAACATAATGAGCCAAGGCAGACCACTGAACTTTCTGCTCACAGAAGGCACTGTCCTGGCTGGAGTTTAGAGTCTTACAGGCGAGAAGTTGAGGGTGAAGGCCACTGAAGTGCCCCCTTCTTTGCGCTACACAATTCCATCCCAGGAGCCGTGACTAGCTTCATAACTCATATGACGCTGGGTGGGGTAAAGAGCACCCTCACTGTCTATTTGCATTTTCCCACCACCCTGGGAAGTAGACCCAGAGTAGCAGACAGCTTCCCAGGTTGGCACGGCTGAGTCAGCAATGGACCCCGACCTCCATTTCCCCCTGTTCCTTCCAGAACACCAGCCCTGCCTCCTTGAACCCCAAGCACAACTGGACATTGGCTATGTCTCTTGCTGGACTGGGCCCTCTCTCATCCTCCTTGGGGCCTGATCCTCCTCACTTGCCCATCTGGGTCTCTCCTCCTTCGAGCCTTTTCTCATCAAAGTCCACAAAAGTTTGTCCCTTCTATGAATTTCTACTAAGGAGGCATCTAAAGTTTTATTGTAAAACAAGTTGTTTCTAAAGACTTCCCTAATTAGAATGTTACCGTGTGTGTGTGCTAAATCACTTTAGTCATGTCCGACTCTTTGTGACCCTAGGACTGTAGCCTGCCAGGCTCTTCTGTGCATGGGGTTCTCCCATGGACAAGGATACTGTCCACAATGATACAAGGCAAGGATACTGGAGTGGGTTGCTATGCTGAGATCTTCCCAACCCAGGGATCAAAACCACATCTCATGTCTCCTGCATTGGCAGGCAGGTTCTTTACCACTAGTGCCCTGGGAAGCCCCTTAGACTGTTGCCTTCTCCCATTAAAAGTCCAAGTAAGAGGGAGGAAGAAGAGAGGAGGTAGAGAGAAACTGAGGCAGGGGGGACCCATCACCAAGTTCCTGAAGTTAGAACCCAGCAGCAATCCATGGCAAAGAATGGCCATTTCAGAAGGAGTGAAACACAGAATCTAGCAGGAGTCCCATCAATTCTGAGTCTGAAAGGCACCGACAGATTCCAGCACCAGCACCGGGGGCGGCCCTGCTGGGGAGGCTGGAAGTCTGCCATCCCAGCCTCCTTCTGGGGGCTGCAGGTAGCGCTGGGGAGCTGGAAAGGCTTTGCGAGGCTGTCTGTCAAGTCACCCACACAGAGAGCAGCTTAGGAGGCGGGGAGGCATCTTTGAGAGGGAGCGTGGGCAGGCCGCCCCCACAGAACCATAAGGGGGACTAACACTGTGTTTGCAAACAGCCATGGCCCTGCTTCCCACTCAGGCAGCACTGGATCCAAGTCCTGGTCCTCCTCCTAAAAGGATGGTGATCTTCAGCAGGTCGGGGTTTCAGCTGCAATTGGCTTAACAGGTGACCCCCTCACCTTACAGGGTAATTCAGAAAGCGTGTGTTACGGTGTTCCTTGTGTTATAGGCATCAGATACAGCCTAGAGACTCCTTCTCAGGGCTTTCTCTCTCCCCTCTTCATCTTTTACCTCTTTCCTTCTTACCCAGGCAAGTGGGATGGGAGGGAATGTCGTGTTCTGGGGAAGAAGCCTGCAACATCCCAATGACAGTGGAGGCCTTTTGAGACTTACTGTTTGCCAGGTGCTGCAGACTCTTGCCTGGATTACCTCATTTCATCTCTTGGCAACCCTGCTGGGTAAGAACTCTCAATTAGCTTGTCCATGGTCACTGAGCGCTCAGCAAGAAGATACAGAATTCAACTCCAGGCCGTGCGGCTGCAGGGCTCACGCCATAGAGGCAGCCCAGCACAGGCAGACACAGGCTCATCTCCTTGCGTATTTCAGCCTCTTTGTTCCTCTCTCTCTTTTTCAGGATGACTTTTATTTATTTATTTATTCTGGCTGCTCCATTGGGTATGTGGGATCTAGCTCCCTGACCAGGGGTCAAATCCGAGTCTCCTGCTTAGGAGGCTGGAGTATTAGCCACTAGACCACTAGGGAAGTCCCTTTTTTGTTGTTCAGTTGCTAAGTCGTGTGGGACTCTTCGCAACCCACCAACCACAGCACACCAGGCTTCCCTGTCCTTCACTATCTCTCAGAGTTTACTCGAACTCATGTCTCTTGAGTTGGTGATGCCATCCAACCATTTCATCCTCTGCTGTGCCTTTCTCCTCCTGCCTTCAATCCTTCCCAGCATCAAGGTCTTTTTCTACCCTGGCTCTTGATTAAATCTTCCCAGCAGGCCCCCCTGGACCTCTGTGGCCCAGGACAGCGCTAGGCGTAGATTAAATGCCCAGTGATATTTGCTGGGAAAGAGAGTGTATCTAAAAGCTACTTGCGTGGGAAAGATATTTAGTCCCATTTCACCCTGAACTCCACAGAGAGAGGAAGCTGGGCTAGAAATGAGGTTGCTTGCCCCAGATGCAATTAGTGGGGGAAGAGTTGAGAATCCATCCCAGGGTCCTCGGCTGCTGGCTGGACTGCTTCCCGGACTGCTTCCCCGTCACAGAAGCCACCTCTCGCTCCACAAAAGCAGCTTCCATAATGGCAGGCGTGCACGTAGAGACGTAGACATTCTCACGGGAGGCTCCGATGCGGCCCTTGGGCTCGCTGAAAGGCAGGACGGTCTCTGGCACTTGTCTCTGGCTCGCCAACAGGTGGCGCTCCACTAGACCAGTCTTCTGCTCTCTGGTCCATGCAT
>SJXQ01012117.1:120339-204158 GCA_006408695.1 Aepyceros melampus
TATATAATATAAAGAAAATATAATATAAAAGAAAATATAATAATATATAATTATTATTATAAACATTATATATTATGTCAGATTTGGGGGTGGGGAAATTCAAGGCTCTGCCCTCTGAGGGAAAAGATTTTACTCCTTGCACACCTTGTTCCCAGCCCTAAGATGCACTGAGCAGGACAACAGGAGTCTGCCAGGTGAGAAGAGCTGTCTTTAGGGCCAGCTGGCACCGAACCCGCACTCCCTCCCCTCCCCGACCCTGTGGTCCTCTCTCCTTCCTTTCATTTTTTTCTTACACACATGCAGAAGGAAAAATCCCAGGGAGGCAGCACAGCAAGATGCCGAGATGGACTGGCATCCTGGCGCGTTGAGAGCTTCCAGAGAAGCTTTGTAGATAGGGACTGGACAGGAAGTGCTCTGGACCTCATGTGTGTTGGGGCAGAGGAAGGCCCCTCAGGTACCACTCTGGGAAAGGGCGGAGTACAGACTGCATCGCATTCTGCAGCCAGAAAATCTAGGAGTCGTCCCTGGAGAAGAGCCAACTGCAAGCTGGTAAAGCACAGTTAGGAAAATTCATGAATGGAACTGGGCAGAGCAAATTGACTGGCATGGCGGGTGAACATCAGTGAAGGGTCAGCCATCCTCCACACCTTCCTGGTCGCAATGCCAGGTCTGTATAGACCTTGCTCTACTGAGAGATGATGAAGCAAAGAAAAATAAACACGCCCCCCTCCCCAGTTTTTGAAAAGTAAAGTCTTTGAAGAGATGGCTTTCCTGGTAGCTCAGCTGGTAAAGAATCCGCCTGCAATGCAGGAGACCCTGATTTGATTCCTAGGTTGGGAAGATCCCCTGGAGAAGGGATAGGCTACCCACTCCAGTGTTCTTGGGCTTTCCTGGTGGCTCAGACAGTCAAGAATCCACTTGCAATGCGGATGACCTGGTTTCGATCCCTGCGTTGGGAAGGTCCCCTGGAGGAGGGCATGGCAACCCATTCCAGTATTTTTGCCTGGAGAATTCCATGGACTGTATAGTCCATGGGGTTGAAAGAGTTGGACACGACTGAGCAACATTCACTTGAAGAGATACTACAGCAAAAGAAAAAGAAAGTATCGTCTTGAAAACAGAAAGATTGAAAAGAAGCTAAGACTATTTCAGAGACCATCTGCTTGGTATCCTCCAAAAGATGTAAAGAATTGACTACTAGGAAGAGCAGGATGTAGGATGAGTTAAAGGCAGAGACACAAAGGAAGGATGATACGCAAATTAACACAAAATAAAATACCAAGTTAAAATTCCCCTGGGAGTGAGAAAAGAATTGATACTGCAGAAAATGGCATCAGTGATGAGAACTAATTTGAGTAGTTCTCAAAGAATATAGAGAAAAAAATGTCAATGATGAAAATTATGAGAAAGTGGTTAATAAATACAGAGGACAAGAATAAAGTCTAAGAATTATCAATATTCTGGAGGGTAGAGGAGATATAATAAAAACAAAAGTGACAAAAACATAATAGGGATTTTTTTTTCACCATCTAGAACAAAAAAGCTAAACAGAGCAATATCAACTTGAGTCAAAAGCCCAAAAGAGATCAATGATCAAGGCTATAGTAATGAAAAGAAAGAAGCAGAATCTTGGGAAAATAAACTTCAAGGATAAAGAAAATACTGTATTAAAATCCAGGAAGGAAAGCAGATTGACAGCTAAGCTTAAAACCAGACATTAGAAAAGAAGAATTATCAAGTGTTGAGGAAGATGACAAGGGAAATAAAAGCACATGAGCTTCTAAGTTGCATAAGAAGAAGTAGAAAATTATTGCTTTGTTCTTAACTGACAATGAAAGAAATATGGATATAATTGCATGTGTCACACATATAAGGCATGGATTAGAGAATGTTACAGAGAGGATTTTAAACTTCTAAATTAATGCAAAAGAAATAAACAAAGAAAATATTTACAAAAAGAGATACAGAAAAGTCTGTTAAGATCCATGAGAAAATGTAAAACTAGGTGAGAGATTACGTCAGATAGACTAGATATGAAATGATCACAAATGCATCATTCTATAGAAGGACACATTCTCAAAGTAAAATGCAAACATTAAGTTATGTGCAACTTATAAGTGGTAAATCTAAAATGGTTAATGCTTATTACCTGCTTGCCATGTGTATCACACTGTGCTAGCCATTTCATTTGCATCATCTCATCCAGTCCTCCCAACAACCACATGGGACAGGGATACTGTTAACAGCGAGTAACCTACCCCAGGCTGAGCAGCTAATAACAGCAGAGTTGGAATTTAAATCCAATCCGGTCTCAGGGCACAACTTTCTAAACAATACCGTCTACTGCACCTCGGCAAAACTACACAATAAAGTTAAAGAAACGAAGCTTCCGACCTCTCTGCTGGTTCAGTGGCTAAGATTTCACATTTCCAATGCAGGGGTACTGGTTCGATATTGGTCAGGGAACCAGATGCCACATGTCTCAACTAGAGTTCGCATGCCACAACTGAAGATCCCCAGAACCACATCTAAGACTTGGCACAGCCAAATAAATATTTAAAAAATGAAGTTACCAAATATTTCAGGCAAACTCAATTAAAGAGAAAGCAGAGGTGACAATGCTAATGATAAAGCAGAATTCAAGGCAAGAACATTTTAATAAGCAAGAGGTTGGTCAAATTAAATTGATAAAAGGTAAAACCTACATTGAATATTCAATAGTCATGAATTTATTGCAACCAACAAAATGAAATATTTAGAGTAACAAATTAGCAAGCCATGAAGAAAGCAACATAAATTATATAGCAAGAGGCTAGACAAAATTATAGTAAGCACAGACAAAAATAGCCAATTAGGTTGTTTCTAGTTTCAGACATTCATACATAGGTGATAAAAACTATATTTAAAGAGCATGGAAGCGATAAATACAAGATTGTTGATGGTGGTTACCACTAAAGGTAAGCCAAGTAATAGGACATTGATAAAGGTGTTATTAGTAGTGTTCTGATTCTTGAGTTGGGCAGTGAGTTCATAGGTGTTCATTATATAACTAGGCTTTCCAAGTTACTCATATATCTAAATTATTTTATATATACCATCTGAGCCACTAGGGAAGCCCAAATAATAAAAAGGAAAAAATAAAGAAAAAAGACTTGAATAAAGCAATGAAGTTGAGTTAATAACATTTAACAATTTTCACTCCACAGATAATAGAATAATTTGATAAATTCCAAATAATAATACAAATGTATATACTTTTTATTCTCTGACCATGACTATTAAAACCAGAAAATAATAATTTCAACAGCAACAGAAACAGCTGCAACTAACTGCCACATGGAAATTAAAATCACCTTTATAAAAATATTGTGTCAAAGAATAAAAGAAAATAATACAATTACAAAACATTTTTAAAAACAATTTATAAAACTAATGGAACCTGCCAAAATTATGCTCAGAGAGAAACTTTTATATTCAAGTGCATTCTTAACCAAATAAGGAAGACGAAGAAAAAATAATTGACACAGCGACACAATTTGGAAAGAGAACAGAAAGAAACCCATGGAAAGCAGTAAGAAAGATACAAATGAATAAATTAGCAAACAAAAATCATAGATTTGATAAAGAATTATGACAGCTTAAAAAATTTTTTTTTAACAAAACCATAACATAAGCACATTATGGTATAGAAAATGAACAGATGTTTCAAAGCAGGTAAATAAACAACTTTAAAACCAAGTCCAACATACACAGGCACAAAATCCACTCCTATCGGCATGTACTTAAGTGTACATTATTACACAATCATCTGTGAGTGTATGCACACATGTGAATGCCTATCTGTGCACACACAAATGCCTAACATGCAGTCACATGTTGGTTTAATACAAGACAGCACGTGTCCAAGAGCAAAGTAAGGAGGAGAAGCCACAGGGATGTATGGACTTGGAGGTGGGCCTGGGCCCTCTTGGGTCCTTAAGTAAAGGACGCAAGTCTGACTTTGATCACGCAGTTCCCTCTCCCAGGCACTCCCATCTGCCCTGAATGTCTGGTGAACTCCGTTTTAAGCCTCAGCAGGAGAGTCACCTCCTCCGTGAAGGCTTCCTGGTCACTGCTTGAATTTGGGAAGGCTTGCCCTTCTTGCTCAGAGCCCCTGCATGCTTCTCTATCCTGACAGGCGTGACACAGGAGTGCACTTGCGGACGCACAGGCCAAGTCACGCAACCAGACTGCACGCTCCCGAGGGGAGAGGCTCCGATTCCTTTTGTATTTCCAGCAACTGCCCAGGGCTGGCACACAGTAGGGGCCCTATCAGTGCTCATGAAAACAGGCATCACAATCAAACAAGGTTTCAAGCTCAAACCTCTCCAATTCCAGCCCCTTGACTCCCACCCACAACACACACTCACACAGCAGAGGGGGCTTAATCCCCAGCAGAGGTCCAAAATGTTATCAGTCCATAATAGCCTACAACACCTGCGGCCTCAGACTCTTTGTGATCCCATGGACGGTAGCCCGCTAGGCTCCTGTGTCCATGGAATTCTCCAGGCAAGAATTCTGGAGTGGCTTGCCATTCCCTTCTCCAGGGAATCTTCGCAACCCAGGGACTGAACCTGGATCTCCCGCATTGCAGGCAGATTCTTTCCCATTTGAGCCACCAAGGAAGTTCCTATTATAAGAATAACACATCTAAATGACAGGTAGAAGAAAGAGGGGGCTTTTTTTTTTCTGGCCCTGAGGACAAAGAAGAAAAATCGCAGCAGAGTAAATCGAGTGATGGAGACCGAGGGGTGGGTACGCTCACCCCAGATGGCAGCCCAGGGGCAGCAGACCCCTGTTCATGCCACAGAGGAGCGTCCCAAGAGGAGGCCAAGCGCAGACATGTGGTGAGGGCTGGGCTGGTGCTCATCAACGGAACGAGCGCGGCGGCAGCCAGCTCTGGCCTGTCAGCACCAGTGCCGCCCCTACACCCCTCACGCCATCATCCCCACACACACATCACAGAGAGTCTGGGCAGCGGCAAGGAGAGGGGCAGACACGGGCCCAGAAAGGAGGGACACACGAAGGCCTGGCTTCCTTCCTGATGCGCGTTTGTGTTTCTCGCAAGCAGCACTCTCCCAGGGAAGGAGTGGGAAGGTCACGGGGTTTCTGCCAGGCTGATCTGGATTCCAACCCTGCCTGCCACTAGCCCACAGCGTGACCTCAGACAAGCTGATGGACTCTTGAGTCTGCATCCTCGGGGCAAACCCGGGCTGAAAATACCCACTCTGGGGGATACTGAGGGGATAGAAGATGATCCATACAAAGTATCGTCAGTATCAAGTAATGCAAAAGTACTTCATCACTCTAAGTTTCTATGTACATACAAAATGGTCATATAACTATCACTTTTAACCTAGCCCTTTGATAAGGGGCAATTGGTTATTCACTTCATTCGAGAAAAAGGAGAAAACGAAAGCACAGAGAGAGAGGCTTGGTGACTTGTCCCAACTCTTCTGGGTGGACCCCCACGCTGGAGCACTATGGCTGGTCCTCTGGGAAGGGACCATTGTCCTCTGCATCAGGGCACAGACACGAAGCCAGGAGGAAGCCCAGGGGAGCCCCGGAGCCCCGGCATGCCTCCCATCTCCAAATCCTCTGCCTTCCAGGTTCTTCTCCAGTTAGAACTGGACGTGGAACAACAGACTGGTTCCAAATCGGGAAAGGAGTACGTCAAGGCTGTATATTGTCACCCTGCTTATTTAACTTCTATGCAGAGTACATCATGAGAAACACTGGACTGGATGAAGCACAAGCTGGAACCAAGATTGCCAGGAGAAATATCAATAACTTCATATAGGCAGATGACACCACCCTTATGGCAGAAAGTGAAAAAGAACTAAAGACCCTCTTGATGAAAGAGAAAGAGGAGAGTGAAAAAGCTGGCTTAAAACTCAACATTCAGAAACCGAAGATCATGGCGTCTGGTCCCATCACTTCATGGGAAATAGATGGGGAAACAATGGAAACAATGACAGACTTTTTTTGGGCTCCAAAATCACTGCAGATGGTGACTGCAGGCTTGAAATTAAAAGATGCTTCCTCCTTGGAAGAAAAGCTATGACCAACCTAGACAGCATAATAAAAAGCAGAGACGTTACTTTGCCAACAAAAGTTCATCTGGTCAAAGCTTTGGTTTTTCCAGTAGTCATGTATGGATGTGAGAGTTGGACTATAAAGAAAGCTGAGCACTGAAGAACTGATTCTTTTGAACTGGTGTTGGAGAAGACTCTTGGGAGTCTCTTGAAGAGCAAGCAGATCCAACCAGTCCATCCTAAAGGAAACCAGTCCTGAATATTCATTGGAAGGACTGATGCTGAATCTGAACTCCAATACTTTGGCCACCTGATGCGAAAAACTGATTCATTTGAAAAGACCTTGATGCTGGGAAAGATTGAAGGCAGGAGGAGAAGGGGACGACAGAGGATGAGATGGTTGAATGGCATCAGTGACTGGATGGACATGAGTTTGAGTAAGCTCTAGGAGTTGGTGATGGACAGGGAAGCCTGGCGTGCTGCAGTCCATGGGGTCGCAAAGAGTCAGACATGACTGAGAGAGTGAACTGAACTGATAGATGAGCTCAGATGGTTGGGTGGGGAAGCAGAGCCTTCTTCCTAGGCCCATCCCCAGCTGCATGGTTACTTCCAGTGGCCAACGCGGAACCCTGAGCAGCCAGTCCCGGGCAAGCTCCCTCAGGGCCCGCGTGGCGAGCATGGACTGTGGAGTGGTCCCGTGCTCCTGGGACACCCCAATACTGGGGGAGCATGAAGTGCCCTTTGCCAAGTCAGCCTCCCCTCTCATCCACCTCTCAGAGTGTCTGAATGAAGCTGTACCTTCCGGTGCCAGGGCTGGTCTGCATAGCACAGCTGATCCTGTGTAGTGAGAAGAAGGAAGAAAGCAAACTGTATTTGTGTATTGGCTGTGAGCCAGGTGCTGCCCCAGGCAATTCACAAACTTTCTCTCTTAAATAGTCACAGCACCCTCCACTCTCCAAGAAGGATTATACCTGTTTTGCAGGTGAGAACATTGGGGTTATAGAGGTTAAGTCACACTCCTGAGATCACGTGGTTGGCGAGTGGGGAAGTGGAAGTTGAACTCAGGTTTGTCTGATTCAAAAATCTGTGTTCTTTGTGACCTCCGCACCCTTGGGCTTGCACGTGCTGGGCTGGGGGATCCCTGAATCTATCGGTCTCGGCATCCAAGGAGCGCTCAGGCTACTTGGGGAGACAGAGGTGAGCACTCAGGTGCTGGTCCTATCACAGTTTTCCTCCGTGACCCTGGGTGGTTCGTGGAGTGAGCTCTGGGACCCCCAGAGACACCCTCCTCCCCAGAGAGCTCTGCGGACATCGGGGAACTGGGTGTGTCCTGTTCCTGGTAAAAGAGCCCTCTTGTTTCTGTCCTTCTCACAGGTGCCGTTTGGAATCTGTTGCCTGATCTCGCCTCCCTCCTCTGTGGAGGAGGCAAGTACAGACAGGCCTCTACTCATCACAGGCTTGTACTCATTCGGTGGGTAGCAGCTTTGAGACAGAGACTCCTGTGCCGGGAGACATACCCTCCTCTTCTGTGCACATGCAGCCAGGTTGCCTTCGCCTCCGTGGGGGTGCTACACCTGACTGAGCCCTGGCGGGGCTGGGGGGAAGGTGAAGGCCATGCCCTGCAGGCTGGTCTGCAGGCCCTCCAGGCATGATTCTCACCCTTCCCTTGGCCACCCCTCTGCAGGTCTGCTCCCTCCGCACCCCTGGCCCTGCTCTGGGTCCTTCATGCAGCCACTAAGCTCGCTTGCTGCCTGGGCCCCATCCACACGGAGCTCTCGCTCTCTCAGGCTCCGGCCTTTCCCCATGTGCTGCTGGGAGGCTTTCTGCCAAGCGGAGTCTGGGCAGGGAGGCTCCTGGTGCTCAAGGGGTCGGGACATGAGTCAGATGCTGGGGGTGCATCTGAATAGTAGCCAAGCCACTCTCTGGCTGTGTGAACCTGGACAAACCCAGTAGCCCCCTGGAGCCTCCATGTCCTCATCTGGAAAATGGGGATGATGCCTGCCTTTGAGCCCGCCTTACAGGTCAGTATGATGCTTAAATGGGGTCAAGACAGTAGATGGCTTTGCAAACTGTAGAGTGCTGTTTGTGTCCACTGAGTTTTTCCTGTGGAAGGAGAAATCAGGCCCCACATGAACTAGAAGACTAGGCCTGGCTTTGTTTAGACTTGGGGGTTGGAGTGGGGAAGAGATGGAAGTGGAGGGGAAGCCCAGGGGTGGCCCTGTTCATGCATCTCTGGCCTGCTGGGACACCTGAGCGCTGAGCACCTCCTGCCTCGGGCCTCTGCACTGGCAGGGCCCACATCTGTATCCAGCGCCAGCCTCCAAGACACCCAAGTGATGGTTTTCTCACTTCTTCACGTATCTGCTTGGATCCATCTTCTTAGAGGGAGTTCCCTGATCACCTTTCCAAAGTAGCATCCTTCCATCATGGACCCTGTAGCCTTAATTCCTTTCCCTCAAAGCACTAAGCACAACCTACCATTACATGTCTAATTTTCCATCTGTTTTTCTGTCTGTTCCCTCCATTAGAATATAAGCACCATGAAGATTAGGATGTCAGTCCTCATACTCTCTGTTTAATACCCAGAGGCCAGGGACATTGTGGAAACTCCGTAAACATTGGTTAAGTGAGTGAACATATCAATGAATAAATGGATCCATCAGTGAATGAACAAAGCAATTGTTCATCCAGCGTCTCCCGCCTCTGAGTCCTGAGCCCTTACGTGGATGCAGTCCCCCTGAGTAGTCCAGAAAAGCTCCAGGGAGCCATACCCAAGGTGGCCACGTTCCAGAGAGTCGGTGTCCACTGCAAGCCATCTCCCAGCTCCCCTTCTTGCCCTGACCTCCTGAAGGTGCCACTCCTGAACCAGCAAGAAGCTGAGCAGCACCACCAGGCAGCTGTGGGAACTTCAGCTGGATCTGCCCTAGCCAAGGGGTGGGGAGGGGCCTCCACTGAGACTCTGCCCAGGACCAGGGTGAGGGCCGTCCCTGCCTAGGATACACCTTGGGCCTTGACCTGAGGCCAGGAGGACTCTGGGTGGTGAGTGGGGTAGGAGAAGGGAAGTGGGGTCACATGTTGCTTGAGGGAAAAGGCCCTTGATTGGCCCTAATCGCCCTCCCACTTGGGCTTCTCTGGTGGCTCAGAGGTTAAAGCGTCTGCCTGCAATGCGGGAGACCTGGGTTCAATCCCTGGGTCGGGAAGATCCCCTGGAGAAGGAAATGGCAACCCTCTCCAGTATTCTGGCCTGGAGAATCCCATGGAAGGAGGAGCCTGGTGGGTTATAGTCCACGGGGTCGCAAAGAGCCGCACACAACTGAGCGGCTTCACTTTCGCTTCCCTCCCACTGACTTGCTGGTGACTCAGGGAAGCCCACTCCCCTCAGGGCCTCTTGTCACTAAAGTGAGAGGAGAACGCAGTGACAACTGCTGTGCCATTGCTGACTTTCTGGAAGCAGCCAAAAGCCATAGCCCGAAGCCTGCCCATAGCGTCTCCTTCCATAAAGTTCCATCAAACACCTATTCTGTATGAACTAGGCTCTGAGGGAGGCTTTGTGTCTACAAAGACAGATTAAAAATACTGCCTGTTCACTGAAGCATTAGTATACACTGGTAAATGAGGGAAACAAGCCACAAAAGAGGGTGTCGTTATTTCTGTGTGTATCTTTTGTGGGTGTGTCTATGACAGATCTACAACCACCACCACATTGAATAGAAAACTGGAAAGATACACACCAATCCAATAGCTGTTGGAGTGGTGGTGGTATTTCCTTTTAGCTCTTGGCTTTTCTCCCCCAAATGTTTTTGTACTGCACTTAATGCTGGGAAAGATTGAAGGCAAAAGGAAAAGAGGAAGGCAGAGGATGAGATGGTTGGATAGCATCACCAATTCAGTGGAGATGAACTCGGGTAGACTCTGGGAGATACTGAGGCACGGGGAGGCCTGGCATCCATGGGGTTGCAAAGAGTCAGACGCAGCTTAACGACCGAACAACAAATACTTTTCAAATTAAGAATCAATAGAATGGAAGGGGGAGGGATAAATTAACAGATTCATGCTGCTACATATAAAATAGTAAGGACCTACTGTATGGCACGGGGGAATATACTCAATATCTTATAATAGCCTATAATGGAAAAGAACCTGAAAAAGAGAAACAAGTTAATAGCAATGTCTAACCTATAATGAATGCTTGCTGTCTGCTAGGCATTCTTCTAAGAGCCTCACACAATTCACTAATTTAATCTTTGTAACAACATCGTTAAATGGGTCCTATTGTTGTCCCATTTTAAACGTGAGGAACCAGAGAACAGAGAGGTTAAATAACTCTCCCAGTCACCCAGCTCATAGGTAGTGAAGTTGGGATTTAAGTCTCTACCTCGGGATCTGACTGAAGAGGCTGCACCTTTACACGTTCACCACATGGCCCCAGGTAAGCAGCAGGTGCAACCTTGATGGAAAGCACTTCCCTGTGGGGGAGGGAGGAGAGGCAGAGCCGGGCGGCACGGGGCTCTGGGTGCTGAGGGTCTCCTGGGGAAGCCCTCTTTCTGCAGTGGGCAAGGACATGGAGGATGCATGCACAGGAGGAAACAGACCTCTGGGCAGGGGAGGCATGTAGACAAAAGCCTGGAGGTGGGAACAGTCTGGGGCCGTCCAAGGAGAGGCAGGACCTGAAGGTGAAGGTGTGGGGCCTTGTGTTTGGAGGAAGGAGGTGAGCCATCAGAGCCCAGATAGAGAGGGCTTTGATTGAAGGAAGAGGCTGGGCTTTGTCCTGGGGCAGTGGGGAGCCAAGGAGGGTTTCCCAGCTAGGAGACACAGGTCAGATGGGGTTTAAGGATCCCTCCAGGGAACCTCCTTTCTTTCTCTCTCTATCCTCTGCTCCTTTCTTTCCCTCCCTTTTCAACATGAGTGCAGGGAACCCAGGAGTCTTCTCACTCAACAGGCTTTCGTACCTTCCAGGCCATGTTCCAGGCTCTGCCTTGGGAAGATCCACAAAGGACTAAGATTGAGTTCCCCTACCCCCTTAGTGATCTTATAACAGGCTAAAAGACCAATATTAGGACACAAGGCAGTCCTTAAAGAGATGTCTAAAACCCACCACCCCACTGGCCTACCTATGGAGTCCCTTGTTCATTCTTCAAGATCTAGGACAAACATCACCTCCTCTGGGAAGGCTTCCCAGATGAACAGCTTCTCACACAGATTCCTCCATCTCTCCTCTGGGGCCCTCCATTCCTGGCACTGTCTGCCCCCACTGCTCACCCCTGACTAGAGGTCCTCTGGGCCCTGACCGTGGCTGAGCCCCCTCCAGATCTCAGGGCCTAGCATGGGTTTGGCCCATGGTTGGCATCCACAGAGTCCATTGACCTCCCTACCTCTCGTCCATCTCGCTCCAAAGTTCCACGTGCAGCCAGAGTGAACTTTCTAAAATGCAAATTGGATGACGTGACTCCTTTCTGGCCCAGCTCCCCGGGCCCTGGATGTGCCCTGCCTTGTTCTCCAGCTCCATTTTCCTGGACCACTTCCCTCTCTCCATCACACTCACTCCGTCCCCCAGGTACACTCTTTCCTCATCTGTGAGGCTCTCCTGCTTTCCACCTCCCGCTTCTCTCTGAATCCTAAGCCCTCCATTTTCCACAAGGTACCTTCTGCCCCAAGAAGGTGACCTCCTCCTTCTGTGAGGATCTAGAGGAAGCTTCAACTCACACCCGCTTTCCATGCACCTTTCTTCTTTCACGTGACAAATCTGTGCTGAGTGTGTGCTGTGTGCCAGGCCCTGTGCAGGTCACATCATATCCTCCAAACCACTCTGGGAGGTGGGGGTTCCTTTCCTAGCATTTCCAGCCTTGCTGATTGCTGCTTTTTGTGTCCACGGGCACAACCTTGCCCTTTCTGCCCTCTCTGCCCTCTCTGCCCTTTGCATGGAGTTTACTCCTTAGCAAAATGAGGGCTGAATCTCCCTCCTTGGGTTTGCTGAGTTGTTAACAGCAGTAGCAGTGATGGTAATAATAACACAGAGCACTGAGCACACTCAACCCAGGGCTGCACACACGTCGACTCCTTCGCCAGCCCCACTGCGGCTGGTCAGAGGGGCCAAGGGACTTGCTCAGCACCAGGTCTGTCCCAGGGAGCCCCCAGTGACCGTGGGCATCGCTGACCACGTCCAGCCAGGAGGAGGTGTGTGAGACCAGAATATGCCAGGCACGTTCCAGGGCGGCACGCAGACGAGCCTGGCTGGAGCTCAGGGCCCGTGTTTAATAAAAGATTAATGAAATTGTCAAATTGACCTTGTCAATGTCTGCTCAATCCAATTACGTGAATGTGGCCCCTGTGAATGGGGTTAAAACGGGAGCACACGGGAAAGAGACAGCGCTGCCCAGCAAACCCGGTGGGACAGTCATTCCTGCAGCCCAGCCTGCCAACCCAACCCCACCTAGGACCCACTGGCCACCTTCAGGGCACGGTGTCCCCTTATTCTAGAGGAACGGCAGCTGAGCACTCCCTCTCCACCAGACAAGGGTGTTGGCACTCTTGGCAGAGGCCCATATTCTCTGCACTGCGATGCACCAGGAATGAATCACATGGTGAGGAGTCCTTGAGAAGTCCTTGGTCTGCTGGATGGGACAGACATGGAAACAAATACAGTTCACCAAATGTGAGCAGTGCCCCGAGAGACAGTGACCCAGGGGAGGCACACTTAGATGGACCTGGCACTCGATGAGTTTCCTGGAAAAGATGTCACCTAAGGGGAGAGGTGGTCCGGGAGCTCACCCATAAGACACAGATGGGAAGAGCGCGAGAGGGGAGAGCCATCCTCAGCGGACAGACAGGCATCGGGCAGGAGGGCCCTGGAGGAGCGAAGCAGCTGGGTCATGGGGACTGGGCCAGCAGGGGGAAGCACAGAGCAGCTCAGGGTCCTGGAGAGGAGGAACTGGTGGGTCACAAGGCCAGGGGAATGAGGCTCTTCCCTGGGGCCAGAGCTTCCCGAGGAATGAGCTCCAAGTGTCCCCCATATGTAGGGATGCTTGGCTGTCTCTGGAAGAGTCCCACAGAGCCTGGCTGGAGGGCTCAACTTCAAGGTCCTGAGGAAGACCCCGAGGAAGGTTCTGGGCACAGAGTACCAGCAGCCCTTGGTGCAGCACTGGGCCTTCCTGCCATCCTCCCCCTCGTCTGGGTTTGCTGAGTTCTTCCAACTGAATGGCCCTTCTCAGTTCACTGAGCAGGTTTGCATCCCTTTAACAACTAGACCATCAATATCACACTACAAGATAGACAGTATTGTTATTCCCAACTTACAACTGATGAACCTGAAGTTTAGGGGGACCAAATGCCCCCACCCAAGCCTTGTTCACAATGAGGCAAGACTCATGTCTATTTATCTCAACTAAAATCCTATGCTCATTCTATTACTACCTGGCCACCTTTGAGGGCTTTGCTGTCAAAGGTCTGATAGCCAAAGCTTTGGGTTTTCCAGTAGTCACGTGCAGATGTGAGAGCTGGACCATAATGGAGGTTGAGTGCTGAAGAACTGATGCTTTCACATTGTGATGCTAGAGAAGACTCGTGAGAGTCCCCTGGACTGCAAGGAGATCAAACCAGTCAATCCTAAAGGAAATCAACCCTGAATATTCATTGGAAGGATTGATGCTGAAGCTCAAACTCCGATACTTTAGCCTCCCGATGCAAAGAGCTGACTCATTGGAAAAGACCCTGATGCTGGGAAAGATTGAAGGCTAAAGGAGAAGAAGGCATCAGAGGATAAGATGGTTGGATGACATCACCAACTCAATAGACATGAGTTTGAGCAAACTCCGGGAGATGGTGAAGGACAGCGAAGCCTGGCATGCTGCAGTCCATGGGGTCACAGAGAGTCAGACACAGCCTAGTGACTGGACAACCTCTGAGGGAATGCAAGATGAAGGCTGGATAGCTGGCATGGGCAGTCAGGAGAGACGGCAGGTTCTGGGTGGCTCCTCACTAGATAGCCATTACTTGTCCTACTTCATCAGAGGACAATCCTGCCAACTGCACTTCTAGGGCTCAACAAGGCCCCCAAATGTGAGACCCACATTTGGATGGTGCTTTTCAACAACGTGACTCATGTTCAGCTACAGATTCCTATAGGAACAACTATTTCTCTGTGGCCCTATCATGGTGCCCATGGGAGGGCAAGCCCCTAGTCCCCTCCCAGTGAAGGACATCACCACCCACCTGCTCAGATAAGCCAGAAACAGGGGAGTCATCACACAGTCTGTCTCTTACCCTTCTCCCTTCCTATCAGCAAATCACAGTGGCTTAACCCTGAATATATATATATCCATTCTGTCCTGCCCCGACAACTCCTTCATTCCCAGAACCCCGGTTTTGCTCTGGTTCCCCCAGGTCTTACAGGACCATCCACTCAGCCTCTTCACTGTTTCCCAAGTCCAGTCTCAGCCTGTCCCGCTCATCATCTATCACTCCACCAGAGTGTCCCTCTGAAACACCCACTCTGACCATGTCACTCCCGGGCTCAACACCCTTCAATGACTCCCTGATGCCACCTGAAGGCAAAGTCCCCATGCCTGATAAGCAGGCATGTGAGGCCTGCAGGCCTACGGTCTCTGGCCCCCCAGTACCCTACAGGCTTGTTTCTCAGGAGGCCCCACTCAGACCCTGCACTTCAGACCCCAAGCTGGACCTCTTTCGTTGCTGAGAAACCACCGAGCTTATTCAGTTCCTCATTTATTTACCCCCCGCCCTCCACTTCTCCAACTTTGAGCCTCTGTTATATGAGAAGTCCTCTTTTAGTCATTGCTCTCATGACACTTCATTTGAGGGTAATATTCAAACAATACATCAGGATGGGAGAAATATGAGGTAGCAGAAGACAACGAGAGCGTGCCCTGGGGTGGGATGACATGTGCCTGTTCTTCTACTCGGTGGGGGAGGAGAGCACTTCTAATGAGGGAGATGGAGGCAAAGATCTGGGGAGTCTGGGGGTGGCCCTGTGGATGTCTGTGGGGAGATGGATCCAGGGCCCCAGAACTTACCTCCCCTATTCCCCCTGCTTGTGACATCTTAGGCTCCTCCTGGGGCCCACCTGAGAATCAGCTCAGCCACCACCTCCTCTGAGACACCAAGGGTGATCAACCAGCCCTTCCGCTATGTCCCTGCAGTGCCCCACATGACTCCAGGCCCAGCTCTGTAACACTGAGGTGCTCCGGTTTTCTCTCTACTTATCCCCTTATTCATTCATTCATCCATTCATTCATTTCCTGAATGAAAACTGCTTGACTGGCCCCCAGGGGCCAGTCCCTGTGCTGGAACGTGGAGTGCATCTGACACTCCCCTATCCCATTGCCCAGGAGCTCCTGGGAGGCAGAGAGGCACTCTGCTGCCCCTCCTCACTGTCCCTGCAGTAGCACAGCACCTGGCCCCAAACAGCTTTGGTGAGTATTTGCTGAGTGAATCAACATTTCAGATCATTTTATTGGAATACTTCAGAGTAAATTGGAGACAGGCATTCCCCTACTCAAGAGTAATTTAATAACCGCAAATGCCTTAACACAGTGGGGAGGTAAAAAGAAGGTGTGCATGTCCCTTATTGCTACAGGTAAAATAAATGGTATTTTTAATAAAGTGTCCCCATACAGCATATAGACTATGGCCTCATGATGAAATAAATATCGGCTGAAATTATGCATTGCAAAGCATACTTTTTCTGGTCTTTCGGTTATTAAATTTAATCACTTTTGAGCTGTGGCCCTATGCTTCTTCCTAGAGGCAGGTACACTTTTGATTAAAATGTGGGCCCCAGAGCACTTTCACGGGGAAAGGCTGAGCTACGTCCCCAGAGGAGCTGCAGTGGAGCACGCGAACGGAATGACAGGGCCAAGGCAAGCACCACAATTTGCTTCTTTCTTGATGGACGTATTTATCCCCAGAAAGACTGCACGCAGTCACAGCGTATGGAAATTTCACAATTAAGGCAAAGTCTAATTAGAGACTGCATATTCAAAATACAAAGGGACCTCTGAATGGCAGCCACTCTAGTGGGCTCTGAAACGTGATTATCTCACTCTACTCCCTGCTTCAGCCACTAGTCTACTGAATTACAGGAGAGGGTGGCAGGTGCAACTTGCTGCCCTAATGGATTTTCTGGGGACAGCTCTGCCTTCACAGCCTATGGAGACACCTAAGTCCTTGGAGAATAGCACAGGTTTGGGGATCTACCAGACTGGGATTTGAAATTGACTCTGCCCATAATTGGGCTTCCCTGGAGGCTCAGATGGTAAAGAATCTGCCTGCAATGCAGGAGACCTGGACTCAATCCCTGGGTTGGGAAGATCGCCTGGAGAAGGGAATGGCTACCCACTCCTTATTCTTGCCTGGAGAATTCCATGGACAGAGGAGACTGGTGAGCTACTGTTCATAGGGGTTACAAAGAATCAGATACAGCTGAGTGGCTCATACTTTCACTTCACTTTCTGCCCATGATTACTGCTCCAGCCTCAGCATCCTTGTCTTCCTAATGGCTGGGTGACAAGTATCTCAAAGGGCCATGGAAGGATCAAGTAAGGGTATTGTGGGGATGGAGTTCCGAGAGGTCATTCACCAGACTGGGTCACATACACAGCCTTTGCCCCAGACCTGTCCATGCAGGTGAGAGGATGCTGTGCCTGGGACCAGAGTGGAGAGCCTAGACGGGAGAGATGATGGTCTCTTACTACCACAGCCTTTACCTTCACCCTTCATCTGCTGGACCCAAGACAGGCTTCCACACCATTCTCTCCTTAAGTACCCGATGCTGCTCTGAACAATCAATTTTAGGCATCCACAGAGGGTACACACCAGGGATGAGCTGTTTCCTCTCATTCCAAACAGTCCTCTAAGGACAGGTGGCCTGTGGATCAGGGATAAGGCACTGTTAGCAAGGTTGGTTAAATCCAGAGTTCTGGCCTGGGGTCAGCAATGCTCCCTGGGGTCAAGAGATGAATTAGAAACTGTCCCTGCCCTCAAAGAAGTCACAGTCTACTCAGGAAGACAGGAAAAGAGCACAGAAGTGTGTGACATCAATTTACATTTTGACATCTCACAGTTCAAAATGCCTTTGAGGACTTCCCTGGCAGCCCAGTGGTTAAGAATCTGCCTGCCAATGCAGGAGACACAGGTTCAGTCCCTGGTCAGAGAAGATTCCACATGCTGTGGGGCAACCATGCCCAGGTACCACAGCTACTGAGACTGCGTGCCTAGAGCCCATGCTCCACAAAAGGAGTTACTGCAGTGAGAAGCCTGAGCACCGCAGCTAGAGAGTAGTTTCTCTTGCTCATGGAAACTAGAGAAAGCTCGAGTATGTAAGAGAAAGCTCGTATAGCAATGAAGACCCAGTACAGCTAGTAAATAAAGAAATAATTAAAGAGAGAAAATGCCTTCAATCAATCCCTTGTTTAATCGTCCCATGAGTCTGTGGAGGGGAGTTAATGCCAAGCCCCAGAGGACTCTAAGCGTCAGGCCAAACCTACACTCCAGGTACACGGTGTGTGTCACAGACCCCATCCCATTACCCTCCCAGGAAAAATAAATGTATGGAACCTTTTTTTTTTTTTTTTTTACTTTCTGCTCTTTTCTTTGGAGGTCTTTTTTGTGTGGTTGTTTTGAATAGTTAAGATGTTTCAGAAGCATCTTTTGCATTCTTTCCCATCCCCCATTGCCCTGATATGCTGGGCTGTATTTTTTCCTGCCCAAGTTTTCTGACTATGCCTGTACACTCGTCTGTCCATAAAAACCTATAGTATCATTTTGCATTATTTAGGATATTTCAAACATAACCTCAAACTCTTAAGTTCCATTCCACCACTTGCTTTTTTGACTGCACATTATGCTTTTGAGATTTATTTATGTGATCCATAGAGATCTGGTTCATTTTTTGCTATATGGCATTTCACTCTAAGAAGAAAATCAGCATATATGTATGGGTGGTGTGTGTGTGTTTGCGTGTGCAGGCACGTGCACATTTGCATACCCATGTGCATAATTAACCTGTTGTTGGACATTGGTTTCCACTCCTTCTTCCATCCCATGTTGCTTTACAAGGAAATTTTGCACACGAAGGTGAACTTTGAACATGGCTAGACTCTGACCTGGGCAGGAGGAACACTCCTCTTGGCCACATGGGGCAGGGTCTGGCACCCAGCCAGCTCCATCAGTGCTGATTACTGGAAGGCATGGAGGCTGTGATGAAAGAACAGTGGACTTGGTCTCAGAAGGACCTGGATTTGATTCTTGATCCTCTCCCTTACTCACTGTGTGATCCTGTGCAAAAAGTCTAACCTCTCTGGGCTACAGCATCCTTATCAGGAGAAATAAAGAGTAACACCAAACCCCCTGGTGGCTCAGAGGTTAAAGCATCTGCCTGGAATGCGGGAGACCTGGGTTGGATCCCTGGGTTGGGAAGATGCCCTGGAGAAGGAAATGGCACCCCACTCCAGTACCCTTGCCTGGAGAATCCCATGGAAGGAGGAGCCTAGCAGGCTACAGTCCACGGGGTCACAAAGAGTCGGACACGACTGAGTGACTGACTTTCACTTTCAACGATGAGTTACATGAAGTCTTCAGTGTGGATCCTAACACACAGGAGGAACTCAAGAACACTCATGGAAAGATTCCTGATCCCAGGCAGATGGTAGAGGCATTGGTGGACTACTGTCAGCTTCCTTTTCACTCTGAATAAGGAAGTCTAGGTCAAATGCTCAATCTTAAAAACAAAAGAAAAATGAAAAAGAATGAAAGAGAAAGAAAGAAAACAAGCCATCTTAGTCATCATTTGAAACACAGGAAGCTACCTCCAAACCTGGCTGGGTTTCTTTCCCATCTGTGCCTTTGACTGGCTGACACTGGAAATCTGGACAGGGTCTACTTGGTCTTGGACCAGGCTCCCTAAAGGGCGGTCTCAATCCTACAAAGGCCAGCTATCCTCCTGAGCCCCACGGGAAGCAGCACCAGGCTGGGCTACAAAGGGTTAAATCTCCTCCTCCCTTAAGAGACTTGAGCCAATGCGGTTTTCTGCATAAATGGCCTATAACCATCTCCCAAAGCTCCTGAGCTCATAAAAGTGCACAAGTCAGCAAAATGAAAGTAATTTAAAGGGCCATTGGGAAGAAGAACTCCAGCCTCCCTCCTGCCCGCACTGATGATCTCTCAGTAATGGTTCACATTTTTCACACTCAGGGCCAGGAAATCCCCCCCAGTTTTGGGAAGGGATGTATCCCAGGCTGAGATCTGCTGCCTCACAGGAGGGAGAGGAAAGGGGAACAGAAGGACGTCAGGGACCCACCTCCCCACCGGGAGCACTTCGTGTTTCCAAGCCCTGCCTTGGCCATCACAATGCTGCAAGGCCATGGCGGCTTCAGAGGCTGGCGGAGCAGGCACAGTCATGTGCATTATAACTAAGGACACTAAGGCTCATAGAAAGGAAGTGCCAGGCCTGCCCACAGCACAGGCGAGTGAGATGCTCTTGGTCCTCTTTGCTTTTATCATGCAGAGAGGGTGGGCAGAACCTGTTAATGAGCACCTACTATGTGCCTGCTATGTGTGCAGCGTCTATGCAACAGCCCTAAAATGCTGTTATTCATTTTCCATACCTGATAAATCTGAGGACCAGGAGGTCGAGTACCATGGTCAAGGTCATGCCCCTGAAAAGTGCTGGAGGAAAGCTCCAAACCTGTAGCCTCATTTCATATCCACACCGTTTCCTTGGCACCAAGGAGATGTTTAGGGATGACCTGACATGAGACAAGTATAGGCCTGCAATCTGCACCCTGTCCCCAGACACATCTCATCTCCCCTCTCCCCTGGAGGGAGGTCTGCCACCTCTCCATGAGCTGAGTCCCCATCAGGGCCTGCCCAGAGTGGGTCCAGGGCACAGAGGGTGTGTAAGGACCCAGCGGCCCTGGGCACTCCCCATGTGGATGGCTGCAGGATGCTGCTCAGAGCCTGATTCCCACCTGGCAGTGCCAACACTTCAGGAGGAAGGAGAGTGTGCACACACACCCCACCTTGACACACCATCTCTCACCTGGGTTAGTCCACAAACACCCTCAACTCCTCTCCCTCCCTCCACCCCAGTCACCACACTACAGCCAGTGAGATCCTTCAGCACCTGAACTTGGTCCCCAGAGCCCAGCACCTCAGCCTGGGACCAAGGCGCTCCCAGGATCCCAGCCCTGCCCACCTTGCCGGGCGGCTCCCTCAATGCCAGCCTCGTCTCCACTCCTTCAAACGCCTACCTTCTTCTACCTCTTGCCCCTGTTCACATTACACGGTGCTCACTATGTGTCAGCTACTGTTTTAAGTGCTTAATAGAAATTAACTTAACGCTTATAGGAACTGAAATTTCCATTTTATGGAGGAAGGAACTGAAGCCCAAACCAAATAAATAACTTGCCCAAGGTCACAGAGCTGGTAAGTGGTAGATCCCCAAGTCAGACCCAAGAGGTCAGATTCCTCAGATTTGACCTCTGCCAAATCCTTTTCTTCTTTCTTGACAGTCTGATGATAGTCTATCCCAGGGGAACAAGACCAAGAAGGTCTCATAACACCCTCTGAAGGACTTTTTTCATCCCCAAGTTCTTAAACCCTCAGGTGGAAAGAATGGCTCTGGCCTCTGGTTTCCCACAGCTCTGGCCATCAGGGGCCGGGATTCTAGGCAGCACCCCATTTCCTCAGCACCGGACTCTGTGCCGGGCCTGGGACTCAGAGATGAACACAGTGGGCCTGCCTTGGAGGGCTCACAGTGAGAAAGACGGACGCACAATGATGATGCAGGCTGACAAGACCAACAGAGGGCACGAGAGGGTGCCACAGAGCAGGGGAAGGCGGCCCTGCCCAGGCCAGAGAGGGAGCGCTGAAGGCTTCCTGGAGGAAGAAGGAGGAGGTGGGGCAGCTGGGGAAGGTTCACACAGAAGAAACAGCTGTGTCCACGAGTGATCTAAGTTAACACACATCACGGTCCCAAAGACACCAGGCATTGGAGCCACTCCAGCTTTCTTGCCAGTCCTGGCTCCTCCTGGTCACAGCTGTGCCATCTTGGGTCAATTACTCAAGCTCTCTAAGTCAGTTTCCTCATCTGTAAAAAGCGGGTGGTCACAGTATCTGCTTCACAAGGTTGTGTGACAAATTGAGCACCATAGTAAGTGCTCAATAAATACTAGTTAATTAAAGAAATACTGTCCATATCTATATCTCCTGCGCCTAGCATGCAGTAAGGGCTCCGCAAAGGGGTATAGAGATGAATTTACACAGTCCGGCCTTCAGTTTGCTGACAGTCTCAGGGAAAGAGGCAACTGAACAGACATTACAATGCAATGCTTTGAGTGTTAAGATGCTGGAAAGGCTGGGACTGGGAGATAAGGAAGGGAGGAGACCTGGAAAACTATAGAAGGGAAGGAGCCCGTCTAAGAAGTGGTGGGAAAATGTCCTTAGAGGAAATATGTGCACTGAGTCTTTAAGCCAGGGGAGGATAGGTTTGCCATAGTTAATGACCCAGGCATGAATGAATGCCCATCTTGAAATAAAAGTGAGGCTCCAGGTAGACAGGACAGATTTAATGTCCCACACTTCTCACACTCCTTAGATACCTCCATTCTGTGCAGGGGCTTCCCTGGTGGCTCAGATGGTAAAGAATCTGCCACAATGCAGGAGACCTGGGTTCATTCCTTGGGTTGGGAAGATCCCCTGGAGAAGGGAATGGCTACCCACTCAAGTATTCTTGTCTGGAGAATTCAGTGGACAGAGGAGCCTGGTGGGCTACAGTCCCTGGGGTCACAAAGAGTCAGACACGACTGAACGACTAACACTTTCACTTCCCTTTCAATCCTACGGCAGGGGTCCTGGGCAGGGCTTCCTACCCAGTGCTGATCTCCGCTTCCCCAGGCGCAGCACTTCTCCACGCCACATACTCCGTCTGCCTCCCCTGGTCTACTTTTCCCTTTTTTCATGGCAATTATCACCCTCTACATTCTCTTACTTACTAAGTTTACTGTTAATCTTCCTACCCATCTCATTCCACTCCCACTAGAGTCTAAGTTTTTCTGTGTTTGTCATCACTGATATGTCTCAGACGTTTAGACTAGTGACTGACACTTAGTAGATATTCAGCTATTTGTAAAATGACTGGATGATTCCATAATTACTCATGGAGGAACTTCCGGATATAGATGTTGGTGAGGTTGGAATATTGAATCTCTCTCCCCATTAGTTAAAGAAATGGAAACATGACCAGATCCTTGGGTACCAGGTCACATACGGCCAACAGAGTGCATTCTGGGATGGTGGAAAGGGTTTGGAGCCACAGTTGAGATGTGACTTCCTGGTTGGACCCAACCAGCAATGCCTCTTGGAGTGCTGGGCAAAGACTAGATATTCAACATGTTTAAGATGAATGAGGCGAGAGACGGACTGACAGACAAATCATTTCCTCATGGCCATTCTCATCGTTATGGTATAAACTCGACTGTTATGTCTTAGAGGTCTTCCTTGATTACATGTAGGTAGAAGAGCCCTAGTTATGAGAATAATCCAGCTCAAGGAAGGTAATTGGTGAGGAAAAGTGGGGTCTTTAGTGGAGGACCACATGGTTCTTTTCTTTTCACTGACCTAAACATTATTTTGATAACTTGGTGAAGATACAAAAGAGCATATTTATATACTATAAAACTGGGAGGAAGAATAAAGCATAAAATGAAATTCCTTAAGAATCTCAAACATGCCAACATATGTATTGACAATTCACATAGGAAGAAGTTGATAAAGTATTTTTGTATAGAAAGCGAATTTCCCAAACTTCCTTAAAAATTCCAGACATTGGTGAAGTTGTGAGAAATTGGCACCTGCGTGTCCGCCTTGCTTGAGACATGGCTTGACCTTTTGGGGAGCAATACCACAAGCATAGATATAACAACACCATAGAAAAGACTGTGAACATGTTCTTGCCCTTTAACCCAATTAGCTCACTCCTGGAAATTTAAGAAACAAACAACTATAAATGATCACGACAGTATTATCCCTAATAGTAAGAAACTAGAGACAACAAAATGTGCAGTGAAGAGATGAGGAGGTGATTGTAGCCGAGTGCCTGGAAGTGTATTAAAATGGTAGCTACACGCACCAGGCGCAGAGGGGGAAATGTCTGCCATATGATGTTAAATGAACAAGGCAGGATCTGGGGAGGCTGGCTGACTGCCATGAGCAAAGAGGTGCTTCTTCCTTGGACAGACAGGAGGGGCGCCTAGCAGTGAACACGCAGTTGGACTAGGTTTTGGGGATTACGGCTGCATTTTCTTTTTTGGCTCTGGCTTTCCTTAAATTTTGTTTTGTATTTTAAACACAAATGGAAAAGAAGATCTCAACCAGCTGGAATGTTGGGTCAAAACCAATAAGATGAAATGGAACTGGGATGCATGCAAGATCCTGTATTTCATTTCAGAAATATATTTAAGAACACATGATTGAGGCGAGGAGGGTATACATAGCTGCTAAGCTGAAGAAGGGAAGAAAAAAAGGGAACAAAAAGAACCACATTTACTGCAGCCCAGAACTGGGAGAGTGAGGGCTGTAGGTTTGGCATGGCAGGCCAGTATTGTTACTGAAACAACTGCATAACAGATAAAGGCGACTGTAGCTATCAAATTAAGGTTAGGACACACTAATAGAGACATGCCATTCAGGAGCCAGAAATGACAACTGGCTCCTAGTTAGTACTGGTCAAACCCTTTCCAGAGCATCTAGTCCTGAATCCCAGGTTTAGTGGCACATCTGTGAGAGAGCAATCAGGATGGTCCGAGTTCTTAGGATTAGGGAACTAAGAGATACTGCACCTAGGTGCATTACTCACATTTTCTTATACAGCTCTACATACAACCCTGTGAGACAGGTATCATGGACCACAGCCTTGTCTAACTCAATGAAGCTATGAGCCATGCTGTGTAGGGCCACCCAAGACAGACGGGTCATGGTGGAGAGTTCTGACAAAACGCGGTCCACTGGAGAAGGGAATGGCAAACCACTTTAGTGTTCTTGCCTTGAGAACCCAATGAACAGTATGAAAAGGCAAAAAGATAGGACACTGAAAGATGAATTCCTCAGGTTGGTAGGGGCCCAAAATGCTACTGGAGATCAGTGAAGAAATAACTCCAGAAAGAATGAAGAGACGGAGCCAAAGCAAAAACAACATGCAGTTGTGGATGTGACTGGTGATGGAAGTAAAGCCCAGTGCTGTAAAGAACAATACTGCATAGGAATCTGGAATGTCAGGTCCACGAATCAAGGCAAATTGGAAGTGGTTAAACAGGAGATGGCAAGAGTGAACTTCAACATTTTAGGAATGAGTGAACTAAAATGGACTGGAATGGTTGAATTTAACTCATATGACCATTATATCTACTACTGTGGGCAAGAATCCCTTAGAAATGGAGTAGCCATCATAGTCAACAAAAGAGTCCGAGATGCAGTAATCGGATGCAATCTCAAAAACAACAGAATGATCTCTGTTCGTTTCCAAGGCAAACCATTCATTATCGTTCAGTATCACAGTAATCCAAATCTATGATCTGACCCGAAATGCTGAAGAAGCTGAAGTTGAATGGTTCTATGAAGACCTACAAGACCTTCTAGAACTAACACCCAAAAAAGATGTCCTTTTCATTATAAGGGATTGTATGCAAAAGTAGGAAGTCAAGAAACACCTGGAGTAACAGGAAAATTTGTTCTTGGAGTACAGAATGAAGTAGGGCAAAGGCTAATAGAGTTTTCCCAAGAGAACACACTGATCATAGCAAACACCCTCTTCTAACAACACAAGAGAAGACTCTACACATGGACATCACCAGATGGTCAATACAAAAATCAGATTGATTATATTCTTTGCAACCAAAGCTGGAGAAGCTCTATACCATCAGCAAAAATAAGACTTGGAGCTAACTGTGGCTCAGATCATGAACTCCTTATTGCCAAATTCAGACTGAAATTGAAGAAAGTGGGGAAAATCACTAGACCATTCAGGTATGACCCAAATCAAATCCCTTATGATTATACAGTGGAAATGAGAAGTAGATTCAAGAGATTAGATCTGATAGACAGAGTGCCTGAAGAACTATGGATGGAGGTTCATGACACTGTACAGGAGGCAGGGATCAAGACCATCTCCAAGAAAAAGAAATGCAAAAAGGCAAAATGGTTGTCTGAGGAGGCCTTACAAATAGCTGAGAAAAGAGAAGCAAAAGGCAAAGGAGAAAAGGAAAGATATACCCATTTGAATGCAGAGTTCCAAAGTATAGCAAGGAGAGATGAAAAAGCCTTCCTCAGTGATCAGTGCAAAGAAATAGAGGAAAACAATAGAATGGGAAAGAATATAGATCTCTTCAAGAAAATTAGAGATACCAAGGGAACATTTCATGCAAGATGGGCACAATAAAGGACAGAAATGGTATGGACCTAACAGTAGCAGAAGATATTAAGAAGAGGTGGCAAGAATACACAGAACTATACAGAAAAGATCTTCATGACCCCGATAACTGCAATGGTGTGTTCACTCATCTAGAGCCAGATATCCTAGAATGTGAAGTCAAGTGGGCTTTAGGAAGCATCACTATGAACAAAGCTAGTGGAGGTGATGGAATTCCAGTTGAGTTATTTCAAATCCTGAAAGATGATGCTGTGAAAGTGCTGCACTCAATAGCCAGCAGATATGGGAAACTCAGCAGTGGACACAGGACTTGAAAAGATCAGTTTTCATTCCAGTCCCCAAAATAGACAATGCCAAATAATGTTCAAACTACTGCACAACTGCACTCATCTCACACACTAGCAAAGTAATGCCCCAAATTCTCCAAGCCAGGCTTCAACAGTACATGAACTGTGAACTTCCAGATGTTCAAGCTGGATTTATAAAAGGCAGAGGAACCAAAGATCAAATTGCCAATATCCACTGGATCATTGAAAAAGAATGAGAGTTCCAGAAAAATATCTATTTCTGCTTTATTGACTATGCCAAGGCCTTTGACTGTGTGAATCACAACAAACTATGGAAAATTCTTCAAGAGATGAGAATACCAGACCACCTGACCTGCCTCTTAAGAAATCTGCATGCAAGTCAAGAAGAACAGAACTGGTCATGGAACAACAGACTGGTTCCAAATCGGGAAGGGAGTACGTCAGGGATGTATATTGTCACCCTGTTTATTTAACTTATATGCAGAATACATCATGCAAAATGTCAGGCTGGATGAAGCACAAGCTGGAATCAAGATTGCCAGGGAAAATATCAATAACCTCAGATAGGCAGATAACACCACCCTTATGGCAGGAAGCAAAGAAGAACTAAAGAGTCTCTTGATGAAAGTGAAAGAGGAGAATGAAAAAGTTGGCTTAAAGCTCAACATTCAGAAAACTAACATCATGGCATCTGCTCCCATCACTTCATAGCAAATCGATGGGGAAACAATGGAAACAGTGACATACTTTATTTTCCTGGGCTCCAAAATCACTACAGATGTTGACTGCAGCCATGAAATTAAAAGGTGCTTGCTCCTTAGAAGAAAAACTATGACCAATCTAGACAGCATATTAAAAAGCAGAGACATTACTTTGCCAACAAAGGCCTGTCTAGTCAAAGCTGTGGTGTTTCCAGTAGTCATGTGTGGATGTGAAAGTTGGACTATAAAGAAAGCTGAGCACTGTAGAATTGATGCTTTTGAGCTTGTTGTTGGAGAAGACTCTTGAGAGTCCCTTGGCCTGCAAGGAGATCCAACCAGTCCATCCTAAAGGAAATCAATCCTGAATATTCATTGGAAGGACTGATGCTGAAGCTAAAATTCCAGTGCTTTGGCCACCTGGTGTGAAGAGCTGGCACACTGGAAAAGACCCTGATCTGGGAAAGACTGAAGGCAGGAGGAGAGGGAGAGGAGGGAGGATGAGATGTTTGAATGGCTCCACGGACTCAATGGACATCAGTTCAGTCGCGCAGTCGCGCAGTCGTGTCCGACTCTTTGCGGCCCCATGAATTGCAGCACACCAGGCCTCCCTGTCCATCACCGACTCCCGGAGTTCACTCAGAGTCACGTCCATTGAGTCTGTGATGCCACCCAGCCATCTCATCCTCGGTCGTCCCCTTCTCCTCCTGCCCCCAATCCCTCCCAGCATCAAAGTCTTTTCCAATGAGTCAACTCTTCGCATGAGGTGGCCAAAGTGCTGGAGTTTCAGCTTTAGCACATGATTTTGTGTAAACTCTGGGAGTTGGTGATGGACAGGGAGCCCTGGCGTGCTGTAGTCCATGGGGTTGCAAAGAGTCAGACACGACTCAGTGACTGAACTGACTGAACTGAGACAGGTGCCATAGGCTCATTTTTAATGAGAAAACTAAAGCTAAGGGAGATTGAGAACTTTTTCAAGGTCACATACTCATAAGTGGCAGTCAGGATTTAGGCTATCTAAATCCAGGGCTATCTAAATCCAGAGTGTTCACTCTTTTTTATTTTATTTTTTTAATTCTTTGATTTCTGGGCATCACTTTTATTTTGACAATGATTATTGCCATGTCTGCATTTTATTCTGGTATTCTTCTTCTTTTTACAAAAATCTTTTGGCTACACTGCGCAGCATGTGGGATCTTAGTTCCCTAACCAGAGATTAAATCCACACCATCTGCATTGACAGCACAGTCTTAACCACTGGACTACCAGAGAAATCCCCAGAGTCCTCACTATTTCCTGTGCAACCTTCCCAGGTGGGAAATGGCAGAACGGAATTCGAGCTATTTATTAGTCCACGAAGAAACAAGATTGCCTTCTTCAACTCTGCAGAGGGTTATGAGCAAAGCATTCTGCCTGACTTCAGAAGAGAGAATTTGAGTGGCCTCAGAAGTTTCAGTCAAGAAGATTTTTAGCTCAACAGAAAAACTTCTTAGTGATGGCATTAATTGGATGGACTCTTTGGTAGGAAGATGAATTCTCCGTGCCTGGAGGAATTCCAGCACATTCTGGAAAGGCATTTGCTTTCAGTAAAGAGGAGATGTGGATGGAGGACCTTGACGTTCACTTTTGACACTTGGGTTCCATGAGCCTATGAAGCTGCTTGGCAGAAACTGATTCATCCTTTCAACAGAAGATCTGTTAATATGTCTATTTGCAGATATAAAAGTAAAAATATGCCCAAGATAAACAAATACATTGATCCAGAGAAAACTATTTTTAGAAAATGAAATCAATTCTGCTGGAAATTCTTACAAGTTAAGCTTTCAGTTTGTATAAACAAGAAACCAAATTCTGGAGAGATGTGCAGACTCAGAAATAACCAAAGGAATTAGAATGAGGTACCAATTTCCACTGTTAGGTTGCCAAAATCATTTAAAATATGGCCACGCCCATTATATGTATCAAGAGTGACAAAGTTGCTGCTCCTTTTGACCCAGGTAAAATGAACCTAAGAAAATGACAGAAAATATAAAGGGGAACTCTAGGCACACAAACATCTTCATAGATGTTTTATTCAAGGAAGGGCAATGGGCTGGCTAGTGGCAGGGTGGAGGCTGGGGTGGGTGAATAGAGCTGGAAGGTGGACTGTGAACCTAGTTGCCCAGTGCAGGGAAAAGCCCATGAGCACTGCACTGTGGGATGAGCACAGGATGTCTGGAGAGCCAAAGGCAGGTTTGGAAGCCAAGGTCACCGTGTAAGAGGTCAGAGCAGGTCAGAGACAGGATAGGCACACAGGTGAGGACTGAAGAGGTGTGAGGAGAGGAAAACCAACTTAACATTGGTGGCCATTCATCCACTCTTGTTGGGGTACCTTAATTACATCCTCAGTCCTCCTAACTACCCCCAAACTAGATACTACTTTCTCTAGTTTACAGATGAAGCCAGCATTCAGAAAGCTGCAGGAACTTGCCTCAAGTGAGGTACCAGGTGTTAAGAGTTGGGACCTGACCTCAGATGCATTGAACTTCTAAACTCAAGCTCATTCCATCACCGCACTGATCCAAGTATGCAGAGAGGACTTCCATGGACTGGCAGCCCTGTGGGCTGGCTCCACAGCTGGCCAGGTGGCTTACCCAACTGTAACTTGATGTCCATTCACTGGGTGGATGTCTGAACTGATGCCTATACATTTCATGGAGCAGCAGGGAAATATGTTAAACAGAAAGGGAAGGATATAAACTTGATCATATGCTACTACCACAGGTATGTAAAATACACATTTATGCACTTGAACGAAGGACTAGAAGAAATACATCACAATGTTTGCATCTGTGCAATTTGGAATACTTCCCCTATTTTCCCAAAGATTTCTATAAAGTGCTTTTCATTTCTTCATAATTTCCCAAAAAAGTCATAATTTAGAAATGCATCTAAGAAACCCATGGGCACAGAACAGTCATTAATACTGTTATTTACTTCATCTAGAAAGTAAAAATAAGCCACATCTTTCTGTTTGGTCTGGCAACAGAGAACTTGTGGCTGGGGCTTCTGAAGACAGGGCCCAAATCTCATCAATTCAGGCTCTGCCAACTCAGGATTGACTGTTCTGTCCTGCACGCTCACTGGCCTGTCACAGGAAGCAAAAGGAAGTATCTAAGTGTAAAAGCAAGGTGAAATCATTGAGACCTACACTGAAAAGTCACCTTCTGCATCAGGTCCACAGCATTTGGTGAGTATGGAAGCGTAACTTTGGACAAAGTTTGCGGGCAAATCCTCAGCTATTTAAGAGGAAATTTATTCTCAGTTTCAAATATTGCCAGGCACTTGAGAAGGCGCACGTCTTTTTACTTAGGAACATTCTCGCTCCTTTGTTAAAGCAGGACTTCTAATGAGCCTACTAGACCGGTGTTCAAAACTGGCCTGGTGAGTGGTGTGCATGTTCAGTCATATCCAACTCTTTGCGACCCCCTAGACTGTAGCCAGCTAGGCTTCTCTGTCCATGGGATTTCCCAGGCAAGAATACTGGAGTGGGTTGCCATCTCCTACCCAGGGAATCTTCCCAACCCAGGGATAGAACCCTTATCTCCCGCACTGGCAGGTGGATTCTTTACCACTGAGCCACTGGGGCAGATATTGGCAGTAGCGTTAAAATACATGTTTCCAGCTCTATCCCAGAACTCCTGAATCCAGCTCTCTAAACCAAAGCCCAGAAATCTGTATTTTAAGTACCTCAGCACATTCTTAAGATTGGGCAAGTTTGGGAAACTCCCTGCTACACGAAATGAACTTGAGCTTTGTGTATGTATCTGAATGTGATAAAACTATAGATCCTCATGAATGGTACTATCATTTCCCATCTCTCCAAACGGCTTGAATTAATGAGACCAGTTTCCATTGATTGGTTACTGATATTGGGACTCTCTGAAACGTGCTCTGAGATTACATGGCTAGATTCTCAGCCCAGACCATAATATTCCACTCAGCTTTCAGTGGAAGTAAAAGGGCAGATTTTGCCCAGATCTGGATTCTGACTCAGCTGCACCGCTGACAAGTCTGAGACCCTGGCCAAAAAGTTATTTAACCTTTTCTGAGCCCATTTCCTGTTTTGTGCGAATATAAGAACAGTGGCCCTGCCCTCATATAAAAGTCACAGCACATCTGGTATACAATAGGAGCTCAAAAAGTCTCAGTCTATCTAGGGTATAAAAATACCTGCCCCACCCATCCAGATTCCCCATCAGAAACAGCTCTTAAGTCCTTTCTTCTCACATCCATGTCTGATTCTATTCTGCCTTACAAGCTAAGGACCAATAACATCTGCACGGCTCTTTGAGACTCATTTCCCAGATACTAGCCAGCTCCTTTTCCAGATATTACCAGATTACTTTCCACAACAGTGCTGAGTTAGGAATCATCACCTCCACTTTAGAAGAAACGAGCTCCAGAAGGGTCAAGTGACCTTCTGAAAAGTGGTAAAAGTCACGATGTGAAGAACTCAGACCCCACAGTCTCTCACAGCCTTGTTCTGTCTCTGATGTATAAGCTGTACATTACCTAAAGCACTTCCACGTCACAGCATTTTAAACATGTATTTCCACGACTCTCGCCGCACTCAATAAAAGTACCTTTAAGCAGGTATCATATTAGTCTGTGTAGGGAGGAAATGCATGGAGCCTCTGTGTTTGTCATGCTTCGGGAGGAAAGGGGATAAACTCACATATGATGCATGATTTTCCCCAGCCTCGCATGCATTCCACACTACTAATGCCCAGCTGCCCCCGCCATTTAAATGAACACATCTTAATAACAAGAATTTATTGAATTCTACTAAGTGTGACAAACTCTACTTACTTAATTAACTTATACTAGACACTTAGAAAAGTCCTGGCACATATAAAGTATCTGTTATTGTTATTATTATTTAATTATCCACATAGCCTGGTATGCATTATTTTCCTCATTGTACTGCCAAGGACTTTGAGAAGTTAAGTGCATGGTCCAAGATCACATTGCTAGTCTGTGGAGAGCTGGGAAAACACCATAAAAGAAAATTCATACTTATACAACCTATTAGCAAGCATATAATATTTCATATTATTTTATATACTAAAATTATTTTATATACTAAAATAAAACTTCTTATAAAGGTAGCCACATCCACTATTCACCCTAGTGACCCTGAGCTTTTGCTTATAGACCACCAACAATCTAATGGTTTAGTAGATAAAGCATTAGAGAAACCAGACGCCAAAGTTTTCCAACCAATGTCTAAAAGTCAATAACCAGAAATGACTGCCAATATTTATTGAACAGCACACACACACACACACACACACACACGTGTGCATGTGTATATATATGTGCGCGTGTGTGTTGTTCAGTTGTGTCCGACTCTTTGGACCCCATGGGCTATATAAATTCCATGAAATTCTCCAGGCCAAAATAGTGGAGTGGGTAGCCATTTGCTTTTCCAGGGGATCCTCCCAACCCAGGGATCGAACCCAGGTTTCCCACATTGCCGGTGAATTCTTTACCTGCTGAGCCACCAGGGAAGCCCGAGGCTGATTCATAGGCACAGGCATTACAGAAAGGAAGTACAAATCAACAGGAAGATCAAATGTGGTTTGCTTGATTGTGCACCAGGCACTTTAGAGACGCAGGTACTGAATGAGATACAAATTAGGCAACTTGAAAGATCACTTGAGATACAAGATAGATAAATGAATTGACACCAGGTGATGTTGCCTCCAACTTCCTGAAGGTCACCCTGAACCACATCTGACATTACCATCCCCTCACACTCTTTTACAGATTGACTCAAATTACCAGGGAAGCTAAGTCTCGGATCACATTGAGGGAGAGGTGACTGGACTGAGATCTATCCTCTGAGGTAAGAGAAAGTAATCTGCTTCAAGACAGCCCTTCAGATCTGCAGACAGCAGTTACATCCTTTATGAATTTTCTTTCCTTCAGCGTGAATGTTCTGCCAAAGGACACTGGTCACATCCACTGTACACTTAATATCCATCCTTAAATAAATGAGGATAAAGATTGTCTACAGCAAAGAATTAATGAAGCTTTATTATAGAACAAAATAGAGGAACAAAGATAGAAGTTCTTGAATGGTAAAAATATCAGCTCAAATTCTTGGACGAGTGATAGGCAACTCAGAGTCACTTCATCCCCTTCCGAAAGGACAGGATTTTCAGCATCCCCGGAACAACTCTGGTGCCAGGTTGCTGCCTGAATCTCAGCAAATCCATCTGCGGTCTTTGGAGTGAGAAGTCCAAGTTCAGAACAGGCCGGCTGACCCCAGAACCCTACTGGCTCCTGGCCCGCACACCACCATGCATGGTGGGGTCTGATCTGGACAACACCATCGCCCGCAAATCACACGTCAAGCAAGGAAAACGAGAAGGCTTATGAAAAATCCAAAGTTTATTGCAAATTGTATTTTGCTTCCCTTCGTTCTTCATTTTTACAGGATTTATTGATATCCATGATTTTTTCACAGATGTACTTGTTGACTTTGGAGAGTCTCTGTGCAATTTCAGTTTCATCCACAGTTTCTTGTGCTATTCTGTCGTACAAACACTCTAGACAGGGAAAAGAAACAAGAAGGCCAAGGATTAATGGTGCATTCAAGTACATATCTTTACGGAAGAGAAAGGAAAATGTGCCTCCTGACGTACTTCCAAAGTACCAATTCACATAGCTGGTACGGCTGCCTTTTAAAATTTTCAACACAAAATGTACTGAGAAAGGAAATCTACACTGTGAATTTATACTTTAAAAATAAAGATACAATGCCTATGTGCCCACTCCCCTGCTTAATGGGGTCCCTCTGAAGCTCCCAGACACCCCTTCCCCATCCTACCCTCTCCTCGTCCTCACCAGAGGTAACTGCTTTCCTGAATTTCTTTTTCATGTTAACACATACACACACATCTTTATGCAGATGGTGACTGCAGCCATGAAATTAAAAGACACTTGCTGCTTGAAAGAAAAGCTATGACAAACTTAGACAGCATATTAAAAAGCAGAGACATTACTTTGCCAACAAAGGTCTGTCTAGTCAAAGCTATGGTTTCTCCAGTAGTCATGTATGGATGTGAGAGTTGGACTATAAAGAAAGCTGAACACAGAAGAATTGATGCTTTTGAACTGTGGTGTTGGAGAAGACTCTTGAGAGTCCCTTGAACTGCAAGGAGATCAAACAAGTCCATTCTAAAGGAAATCAGTCCTGAATATTCACTGGAAGGACTAATGCTGAAGCTGAAGCTCCAACACTTTGGCCACCTGATGCAAAGAAATGACTCATTGAAAAAGACCCTGATGCTGGGAAAGACTGAAGTTAGGAGGAGAAGGGGACAACAGAGGATGAGATGGTTGGACGGCATCACCGACTTGATGGACATGAGTTTGAGCGAGTTCTGGGAGTTGTGATGGATGGAGAAGCCTAGCATGCTGCAGTCCATGGGGTCGCAAAGAGTCAGACATGACTGAGCGACTGAACTGAATGACTGACACATCTTTAAATAACATATCATCTACTCTTCCCCCGTTTTGAACTTTTCACAGTGTCTCCCTACTCTGTATATCCATCTGACTTTCTTTTTGTTCAGTGTTGAGAGTTAGCCACGCTGAAGTGTGAGTGCAGCTGCAGGTCACTTCGTTTCACTGATGAGCCGTGTTCTATTGTCCGACTAGTCCACACTGACTGACCCACTTTACTGTCAGTGAATACCTGCATTGTTTGCTGTGTTCTGCAATTATAGGCACTTAGGCTGTGTGTCCTGGGGCAGACAGACAGGAAATGTCCAGTACGGGCCTTGGCTGGACCTGCCCAGTGTTAGGGTGTATGCATACTGAATTCTGAAGGCTTCCTGGCGGCTCAGCGGCTCAGCTGGTAAAGAATCAACCTGCTGATGCAAGAGGCGTGGGTTCCATCCCTGGACTGGGAAGTCCCCCTGGACTAGGAAATGGCAACCCACTCCAGTATTCTTGCCTGGGAAATTCTATGAACAGGGGAGCCTGGTGGGCTACAGCCCATGGGGTCACATGGGCTGTGTGTGGGTGTCTGTGCACACTCAGTCATGTCTGACTTTGTGACCCCATGGGCTGTAGTCCACCAGGTTCCTCTGTTCATAGAATTTTCCGGGCAAGAATACTGGAGGGGGTTGCCATTTCCTAGATCGGGGGAATTCCCAGTCCAGGGGTGGAACCCCCATCTCTTGCATTGGCCACTGAGCCACCAGGAAGCCTTCAAAGTTCAGTACACATACATCTTAACTGATTGTTAGGGTCTCGGCCAGCTGGTGGGTGTGAAGTGGTGCCTCAGGGAGGTGATCACTAACGAGGCTGAGGACGGCCACTTGCACTGACTTGGCCATTTGCGGAGATGAGGCAGAGAGTGAGCCCCAGACGGGACCTGACTGGAACCTGATGGTGGCCTACTTCCTAGCCGGGGACCCGAGGCAAATCACTGCCCTAGATTGCTCACCTAATAACCAAGGATAAGAAACCACATGTGAGCTGTTTTAAGGCTGCCATGAAGGATGTGATACAAACATCTTGCAATTTGCAAGATTCTGTCAAACTGTAAGGAACACTATACCTGTATGGGGTTGTCATAGTTACTTTATGTATATGCCATTGTTTGCTCCCAGGGTCTAGCACAGTGCTTGGCACAGGGGCAAGAGTAAGTAAATGCCTGTTAAATGAATACATGGATGCATGATGTCTTTCTAAGGAAACCTGAAGGGGACTATGGCTGTGAGTGGGACTGAACCACTGGGGTGTGTAGTCCTGAGCAGGATTTTTAACTTTGTTGCACCTGATCCTCCTTGTCTATAAAACAGGAATGGCAACCCAGTCTCGAGGAACTGCTATGGTGGATGAACAAAGTCTTCCCTGGAGGAGGACATGGCAACCCACTCCAGTATTCTTGCTTGGGAAATTCTATGGACAGAGGAGCCTGGTGGGCCACAGTCCACGGGGTCACAGTCAGACAGGACTGGGGACACACGCATGCACATACACCAAGTCCTGTCTGCCAGGCCAGCGCACAGCAGGCGATCCTGTCAGTGGAGCAGAGCATCAGCAGCCGCAGAAGTCAGGGAGACTAACTCCTCCACCCACATGAGACAAGACTAGAGCTGGAGAGCAGTCAAGTGGGGGCAAGATCCCCCGTGGTCTCTGCTCTGAGCCCTTCCCTGTGGACACAGCCAGCCTGCCTCCTGCTGCCATTCAGGCTGTGGTTGTGTGTGCTACAGGCCTTCTTTCTCTGAAGCACGTCTCCTCCCTATGGAGAAGGGTTTAGAAGCTTTCAGCTGACCTTCACGGCTTCCTGACCAGCCTGCACTTTGTCTTGTGCTGGCCTCTCCACGGGGACTGAGACGAGAAGGCAGGTAGCCTTGTCTCTCCAGTCCTACCTCTGCTGACTCCATTTCCCACCCCACTCCAGGCTGACCCACAGATCAGTCTGGCTCATCTCCTTCCCAGTTACCCGGGCCTCATCCTTCACCTGACTAGACCCTACTCATTCTTCGAGATTCATTCACCTTGGAATCTCCCAGGTTGAGCCAGAGACCCCACTCTGCCTGCATTCTTGGTGCTCCCTGACTCATCTGGCTTGTTCCCCACCAAATCCCTGACCACAGTCCAATAAAACTGTGACCACACTGTCTGCTACAGACTAGCACCCTGTCCCTCTCCAGCCCTGGGCCAGGGGAAGGCAGACAACTGCGGTGTCGTTGCTGGAACCTGGACCAAATGAGGGGTGTGTCCCGCGCACAGGACCGTCTCTAGTTCAGGGGTTCGAGTCTGGCTCCGACCCTAGTTGCTGGGCCACCTTGAGTGGGAACCTCCCTGGGTCTCAGTCTCATGGTCTGAAAGCAGGTCAAACCCGATCACCTAAGGAGATTCTTCCAGCTCCAGGGCTCTAGTTCTCTGGAAGGTAAAAGGGTGGGTGAAGAGGAAAAGGAGAGAGGAGTGGGCAGGGGAGTGGGTGTGCTGGCCCCGAGAGGCCCCGGCGTGAGTCAGAGAGGAGGCAGGAGGAGAAACGGGCAGACGGAGGAAGGTAGTGGCCTCCACAGAATACCAATCACTCTCACTTCCTGGGGGTAAAAGCACTGAATGGGCCCCGAGGTTGATTAAAAGGCTTTCGTTAGGCTCCAGATATTAATCACCTGCAGTTGCCGGGAATGTCTCCCTCTGCGAGGGAGCATTTGAGATTATTGCTTAATTAACAAGGTTTATAACAGCGTTAATGTGTCCTATTAAAAAAGTTATAAAAATTAACCAGAACTCAATGCTGTGGCTCATTTGAAAACTCAGACAGTCTGCAAAAGGTCATTTGGCCTTACTAAGGGTTTAGCTGTCATTCTGGAGCTTGTCATTGCAGCCAGACGCCCCTCCAGCCCTCCCCTTTCTAAAGTGATGTCAGCGCTCACCCCATTCCCCGGCTACCTGGTGAAGAATGGCTTCCAAACCAAAGAGAAGAAAAATCCTCACCAACCCTGTGAGCACCAAGGCTTTTGTCGTTTTGACATGTCCAATGTGAGTAAATGTGGTAAAGTCATACAAAACAAACATAAACAATCTCAGTCCAGAACACAGCCTGCATGGGAAGAGCTAGTCAAATGCAACCTCAGATAATTAGGCTAAAAACGGTGAGTGCATGCTGCAATGGGAGACAGACTTTAAACCTGCTGGGCTGTAGTTAAAACAACAACAACAACAAAAAAAAACAAACTGACATCGTACTTCAGCAAGACAAGAAGCCCCCGGAGATCCAGGGAAGCCTGAAAGCCCACTTCAGCTCAGCTCTGATCGAACCAGATGTATGGCCTTGGGTAAGTCAATTTCCCTCTTACTCACTGGTATGGCAAGGATTATGGGCTGTAAAGGGTTATTTGACCAGGTGCCTAGAAGGCAAAGATACAGACAGCAGAGGACAGAGGCAGGCACAGGGCGCCCGAGGACACACAGCAGAAGTGTCGCCCTGCCCTGAAAGGTCAGGGCGGGCTTCCTGAAGGAAGGTTCTCCCAAGCACGCCTGGGCAGTGAGCGACAGCTGGCTGGGCAGAGCAGCACAGGTGTTAGGTGGGCAGTCTGACCTACGCTTCTAGTGCCAGACACAGCATCCGCAAATTCCCTAATGTGAGAGAGGACAAGGCTTGTTGGAACACAGAGGCTCATTATAGTAAGAACTTACAGTTCAAGGGGAGTATGCTAAAAAAATAAGCTGAAGCTCCAGGCCAGGGGCTAGATGATGACGGTGCTTTTATGACATGTTAAGAAGCTTCCCAGGTGACTCTAGTAGTAAAGAATCTGCCTGCCAAAGCAGGAGATGTGAGTTCGATTCCTGGATTGGGAAGACCCCCTGAGTAGGAAATGGCAACTTGCTCCAGCATTGTTGCCTAGAAAATTCCATGGACAGAGGAGCCTGGTGGGCTACAGTCCATGGAGTCTCAAAGACTGAGCATATATAAGAAGTCTACCCTTTAATAATGGGCGCCAGGTGTCGGGTGGCGGTAACAAGATCATGCTTGGTTTTGGAACGATCACTGATTACATATAAAGAGAGGAGTCTGGAAGCTGCTGGGATAAGGCAGGGGAGAAAAGAAAGTGGCAATGGGTATGGAGAGAAGCAGATGGTTTAAAAGGTACTTAGGGGCAGAACTGATGGAGAGTGAGTGAACAAGGAGTGTGGGGTGAGGCACCCCTGGGTCCCTGGCAGGTGGTGCTGTGTCCTTCATCATGACGGTGAACACACGGGGCAGAGGCTCTGGGGTGAAGGAGGGGGCGAGCAGTGAGGGCTGTAGATGGACAGGTGTCACGTGGACATCTGGGAGGAGGTGACCAGTGGCACCCAAATGTACGGATCAGGAACCTCAAACTGTGAACTGAGGTCAAATATATATTTGCCATCAGTCACTGATTCAACAAACATTATTAAGCACTTACAACATACTGGCCCTGAGCAAGAATCTCATAAAGCTCACGTTCTCATGGGGGTGGGGAAGAAAGACAGTCTTCAAGCAAATAATTAGTAGTTCATGTACACTCGTGGCTGATTCATGTCAATGTATAGCAAAACAAATACAGTATTGTAAAGCAAAACAAACTAAAAAATAAAAATTAATTAAAAAAATAGATAAATAAAAGGTGAGAAAAAAAAAAAGAAATGCACTGCAGACTTTAGGGAGGGCGATGTGTTAAGAGAGCGATGGCAAGGCTACTTCATCAGCTTGGACAGTTGGAAGTCAAGGACTCGGACTCGGAAGTCAAGGCCTCTCTGAATGACACGGAGGCAGAGTGTGCAGACCAGAGGAAGGGCGCTGCAGGAAGTGGGGACGGGAATGAACTGGGAGAGGGCCTCAGCGGTTAGAGAGCAGTGGGAACTGGGAGGTGTGGTGTGAGATGAGGCTGGAGGGGTCACCGGAGGTAGATCAGCAGGCAGCGGCCAAGACGATGAGTGTGGATTTCAACTCTGGGCCATGTGCACGCCGAGGGCGATGGGAACCAAGGGGAGAGAGAGCAGCAGAGGCAGCTTTGTAGAGGGAGAGGGAGGCGGGCTGGAGACGGAGGAGAGGGCAGGGGGAGAGGCGCCCACGATGGGGATGAGGAGCCACAGGCAGGAGGAGACCTGAGACCTGAGCGGGAAGGATGGGTTTCCCAGTAAAGGAGGAGCGGTCACATAGGCTGGGGAGGAGGTGGAGTCCTGCCCTGGAGGAGCGAAGAGGAGCCGGAGGGAAGTTTGGCCAGGACAGACTAAGCAGAGGGCTGGAGTGGAAGCCAGATGAGACGGCAGGGGCATTGCTGGTGCACACGGGCAGTGAGTGTCCACAACTCACTGGATGTGAAAAGGAAGACATGGCAGCAGCTGGGTGATGCGGGTGGCCCCTGGGGAGTGTTTCGCTTGCTTCTGTAAGAAATGAGTGATCAAAGCATTTTTAAATGGCACTGGGAAGGAACCAACTGAGTGGAAGGAATAACGTACTCAGGAAGGTAGGTGGGCTGAAATTTAGAAAGAATGATTAGTCCCAAATAAGACAAGGAAACTCTTCTTTTGGACATGAGGCATAAAACCGGGGGAGGGGGGTGGTGGTCCAGGTAAGTTTGTAGATATGGTAGATCAAAGCTGTGGGATTTCTTTTTCTTTTCTCTGTGAAGGAGAAGACAAGGCCATCTTTTGAAAAAAGAGGTATGGACTCTCAAGGGCAAAGTAGAGAGGCTTTAAAGAGCATGTTTGGAAAGTTGAGGAATGGATGAGTGAGGGAAACTTGGAGGGCGTGGCCTGTGGGGCTGAAGACAGTAAGTCTGTAATGGCCTCAAGCCATATGACTAAGGTGTCTTCTTCTAGATTGTCCCTTACTAATGGGGACCAAATCAGCTACAAAGAACATCATGTGAATGGGATCCAAAGCACAAATAAAATGTCTCTGGGTCCACTTGGCAGCTGGGGCAAGGGCTGTGATCCTGCCCTTACACGTGGACACATCGAGTGCCTACCTGGTATGAGAACTGCACGGGGCCTGGGGAGACAAAAGTAAACAGAACTGGGGGCAGTCAGAGTTAAGGCAAGGCAGAGCTGCGGCTCAACCCCAAGCTTTTGATATTTCTTTCCAATTTCCACTTTCCATCGCCTCGCATTGGGAGCAGCCGGGAGGGGCCTGAAAGTTGAAAAGCACTGAACGATCGTGAACTTCAATGATATGACCGCCATGAAGTCATGCCAGCCCTATGGCGCAGCTCAGCAAAGAATGGAAACTTGTTTTCACAACTCAGGAGTAACGATGACCCAAGCTATCAGTCAGGCAGCCCTCTTAACCATCTGAGAGGTAAGTTTTCAGCTGAGGGCACTGGACATGGAGGGAAAGTAGTTCACAAGAAACCATGTGAAGAGTTGATCAGGGGATGGCTTGGGGATCCAAGCCATCAGGGGATGGCAGGGGATGGCTAGGTCTCAGCATGGTGTTTCTTCAGCCCTCACTGATTGAGCTACCAGCGTGTCAGGCCCAGTGTGAGGCACGGAGGACAGTGAGGTGAGTGAAGGTCACACTAATGTCTGAGGCAGACACGTGGCAGATGACTTTATACCACGGCGTGACAGTGATAGTCGGTCACTGGAAGGCACCAGGGACCTGCTGAGTCACATTCCAACAAGTGTAACAGAATCAGAGGTCGGCCACCCCTTGGGGAGGCAGGGCTGTGTCCCCAGGAAGGACTCTTTCTCAGGATGACCTCCTAAATTAGGCTCCATCATTTCAGACAGTGGGCAGACTACAGGTTACCTCTGCTTGTCTAAAAATAAGTGTCTGCCTAAATCAATTAACCATGAATCAGCCATCCAGGGAGGCAGCTGAGCTCCAGAACAAACCCCAGATCAGAGTCAGCCAGGTGGGTTTCAATCCAGGCTCTGAAACCTTGTAGCCACGACTTCCAGTTGGTCAGCTAAGCTCTCTGTGTCTTGAAATCTGGACCTCCAAAATACACCCTACAACTGGCCATTCTTCTCTGTCTCCACTGCCTCTGACCTCAGTCTATGGCATCACTGCACCAGCCTCCCGACTGGCCTCCCATTCAGTCCCTCCACTGAAGACTCCATATCATCTTTCTCCTGCAAGAAGAGAGTCAAGCTACTCACCGTGGCCTTCACAGCCCAAGACCGTCCCTCACCCACCACCCTGGCCTCAGTCTCCCTGCACTCATGACTCTGCAGCTGGCTGGGGCTTCTTCACCCCTTGAGCATGCTGGCCTTTGAACCTGTTATTTATTCTGCCTCTTTCACACCCCCTCAGAATCACATAGGACTGCCTTCTCCACATCCAGTTCCCAGCTCGAAACTACCTCATCAAACAGGTCTTCTCCACCCACCCCAGCTAACACAGCTACTGTCTCACTCAGATATACATCACAGCCTTTCATCAATACCTGAAATTATCTGATTTGTTTGTGGACATATTTGTTGCCTGCTCCACAACCTGGTACAAGGCCTGTTCTAAATGCACACACTGACTGGTTGAGTCTTACTTTCTTCATCAAAACCTGGCAGCTGGACACTTAGAGACTAGTGGTTAGGAGTACAGCTTCTGAAGCCAGTCCTCTTGGCTAGGACTCCTGGCTTTAGTCCTAAAACTGTGTGATGTGGGCAAGTTACTTACATCTCTGTGTCCAGTTTCCACATTAAAAACAGGGATAATATTAGCAGCCAACAGAAGGGAGAGTTATGTGTTATGAAGATTAAATGAGTTAATATGGACCTGAAATATCCTGCTGTTGCTGTTGCTAAGTCACTTTAATTGTGTCCAACTCTGTGCGACCCCATAGATGGCAGCCCACCAGGCTCTGCCTGTCCCTGGGATTCTCCAAGCAAGGATAGAGGAGTGGGTTGCCATTTCCTTCTCCAATGCATGAAAATGAAAAGTGAAAGTGAAGTCGCTCAGGCGTGACTGACTCTTTGTGACCCCATGGACTGCAGCCCACCAAGCTCCTCCATCCATGGGATTTTCCAGGCAAGAGTACTGGAGTGGGGTGCCACTGTCTTCTCCTGAAATGTCCTAGGTGCTCAGAATAATGAATGATTATTATACTCTTTCTGCTCCTATGTACTTGCTGTCTCTGTAATTTGCATTATCTGGACTGTAACTAGCTTTTCTGTGTTCACCTTCGGCATGAGACTCTGAGCTCCTTGCAAATGAAGACTGTGTCTTAGCCCTTTCTAAGTCCTCCATACACAGTAGAGTCTGGTAAAGAATAAGAGCTTAGTGAACAGATGGAGAACAGGTGGGAGAGATGGAAGAGGAAAGAAAGAGGAGAAAGGAAGGCAGGAGGGAAGGAAAATGAGAGTCCAGGTTAGAGCCCTACCTTTGGGGAAACAAACAGGCAGAGAGACAGAGAGTCCCTCCAAACCCTCCCAAACCCCAGAAAAGAAGCTCAGTCTGGCAACCGCCGGCTGATCTTCATCTTACTAAGTGCTCCAGGCACGATGCTGGGACCCCCAGGAGCTGGTGTCCTAGACTTGACCTTCACACGCTCTACACAGCAGCCTCCTTTCCCAATCCCACACCTTTGCCCCAAGTACCTCTCTTTAAACATCTGCGTCCCTAGGCCTGGTGGACCCTTCAAGGCCCGCTTCAGTGACTCACTTCCCAGGGACCCTCCCTGACTTTCCAGCTAGGGGTCTCCTGCCCTCCTGAGAACTCCCTTCTGTGCCTCTGGCATGTGAGCTCCTTGAACTGCACTTGTGTCTAGAGCCCATTTGCCCTGTTAAATGTGAGCTTGCCCAGGACCAGGTCTGTATCTGCTCCTGTGTTCCTGGGCCCAGGCCAGGGCCTGGCACGGGGAGGTTTCAGCAGGTGCGTTGAACTGAAACGTGCTCCGTGCATTCCTGACAGAGTGAGGGCAGGATCTCAGGCACTGCGTCTCCAGTGCAGGACTCACCTCTGACGATGCTTAGTTTGTGAGGCGAGAGGGGTGGCTTAGGGATTGCATCTTTCTTTTTTTTTGTGGCAACTCCTGTGACGCTTCTGTTCTTCAGAACATCTGTTCCCCAAATCATGACTGCCAAGTTCTTCGTGTACTTGGAATCTCCTTGGGTGACTTGCAGCTGGTGCCATTTCTCCTCATCAACCCAATCCCGCTTCCCAGATGGACCTGAAAGGGATAAGAATGCAAGCGAGCACCTGTTTAGTCGGACAGGATGGTAGCGGGAAGCTCTTCCTGTCCTTTAAAAAACACTGCTGCACAACTACAAGAGACCTGCTCCATAAATACTAACTACCTTTCTTTCAGGGAAATAGTCCCACGCACTTACTGAACACCTGCAATGTGCCAGGCCTGATGCTGGTGCTTTATATTTACTCTCTCAGATCGTCACAGCAACCCTGGAAGGAAGCTGTTGGGACACTATTTTCATTTCAGGTAGAAAAGCCAGGTTGGGAGAGGTGCAGCCACTTTTGAAAAGTCACTCAACTAGGAAGTTGCAGAGTGGATTTATGTTGTCCAGGTGGGGCTCTCTAGGTGACTCCAGGCTACAGCGGGATGTGGCAGCCACAGCTGCTGGGGTGGGGAGGGAAACTGCCCAGGTCCTGCCACTAGCGGAGTGTGTATGCATGCTCTGTCTGTCTCTGGCTTCAGTTTTCGGGAGCCGAGCAGGGAGAGTTAGATTTCAGCTAAGTTCCTTCTGGCTCAGAAAACCTGATTTTAACAAATTAAACACAACCACTGTGTCCCTGGTCTGATTCTGACGGCACACAGAACAAAACACAACCTTCTGCTCCTTATAAGGGAAGCGCTCAAAGTTTCAGAGTAGAGTCCACAAACGCAGATGTCCCAGAATAATCTAGCAAGGAGCTTTGAGATTTCCTTTTCCTTCCTGGCTCTTTTAGCAACTTAAAAACCATTTGCTGATGTTAATCATTTAAAAATGAAGTTCTGACTTTGACCTTGCCATTCATGCTGCATTTCTACCGAGTCCATGGAGGGTGGACGTGGCCTCTGTGGGGACAGTGGGAGAGGCAGCCACTGATGAGTTAAATTTTCTGAGGGGACTGGAAAGTCCCTGCCAAGGTCCTTGTCTTCAGAGACCGTCAGTCATGGACCCTGCATGGTCAGGAGATATCCTGGAAGAGTCCTGGTCTGAGAGACAGCATGCAACACCCAGACTGACAGCAGACTGGCAGGACTCAGGGTTAGAGATATCTGAAGAGCTCTCTCCTGAAGATCGACTTGGAAAGCACAGTGGGCATGCACAGATAGATGGGGAGACAGGCAACCAGCAACGCTTCTTCCTTCACCAATTACTGGCATTTTCAGACCATGAACAAGAAAAAATAGAGCAACACAGCCCACCCACGAATGTCAGTAGGTAAACAATCTAGCATTGCCACATCCAGCTTCACTTTCTTTTGCTCAAACGATCATTCAGACCACTGCAGGCATCATATCAGATAACCAGATCCACCTGGCCTCCCTGTGCTGCAAACCTCAGTGCTGCAACTCTGCTCACACAGCTCAGGAAGATAAGCAGCCCTTGAGTGGGATGTGTTGGCCTGGGGCCGCTGGGCAACATCCACCCAAGGTCGAGTCTGGCCTTTACTCTGCAGCCTGAACTGCAGGTGGGCAGTCTGTGTACCAGATCAGGCCTGCTGGTCACTAGCTCCCTTCTGCTCCCTGTTGGACCCCAAGTCACCTCCCTGGATGACTCTCTGTGGCTACACACACAAGCTTCCTGAGATAGGAGAAAACAAGGGATGCAAATTAGATTAAACACTGAAACAGAAACCCTTGGAGATGGAGGACAACTTCGATTTTCCAAAGATCTTTGCTCTCTCCTACTCAAACCTTGTTTTCCTACAACCTTTCAATTGTTGTTCTTTAAAGAGAGGTGGTAGTCATCTTGGTCAATGTTTTTCTATGAGAGAAAGGGGACACTAGTATTTCTTTGAGTACCCATTATGAACTAGGTATTCCACTCTTAGTTATAAACATAATGACCTTAAGAGATGGAAATAGGTAGAAATATTTACAGACAGGGACAGAGATTCAGAAGGACTAATTAGTTTTCCTAAGACATACTATCAGAAAATTTTGGAATCAAGGTTCAACTCTAAACCGTCTGACCCTGCAGCCCACACTCTCTTGGCCTCCTGCTGGTACCAGTGTCATGGTGTTGCCGCGTGGTGGAGACACAGCAGGTTTATGTTCATCTGGCTTTCCTCCGGAGCCTTCTCTGCACCTGCCCGGCCACTGTGCAGGCCAGCACCTGCTGTGGGTCACACTGCAGTCAGGGAGACCTGGAGAAAAGCCACTGGCTGGCCTTTCTGTCCCCAACCCCTGCCCCGACCAACCCACGCTGTAAACACTGCCAGATAATTCCCTAAAACACAGCCTTCCTTCTTTGACTAGATGACTTCCGTAGTCTTTCAACTGTGTTTTTATGTTAACCCTCTGGAATCTTGAATGGATCCCTGTTTTCTGTCACATCAAATGCAACATCCTCAGTTGGTTTTAAAGGTCCTCTAGAATCCTGTTTCCATTCAACCTATTAAGCATAGCATGTCTACCACTCAATGATGTCCCTAAACTCACTCATTTTCTCCTACGTCCAGTGTCTGGTGACAGAAAAAGGACAGGCTCTAGAGTCTCCTCTCTGTGTGAATCCGAGCCCTTCTACCTGCCAGCTGGATGTCTTGGGCTAGTCACTCTACCTCTCTGAGCCTTTCTTTCTGCAGCTGTACCAGAGGCAGATCGCCATTTGAATAAAGAGCTGTTTTGAAGATAAATGAGATAACATTTGGACAGTATCAGGAGGGTAGTGCAAACCCAAAACTGTTATTTTTGCTGCCTTCTTTCCCCTATCTATGTTTCTGTTCATGCCTCTCCCCCACCCAGGATGAAAGCCTTCCCTTACATCTCCTTAGCCTGATAAGCTTTTAAACCCCAGCCCCCAATGAAAGAAAACCTCCTTCACTACTCTTGGGCTAAGTTCTATCCACTCTGAATTTCTAACTTACTAAAAGCCCTCACTACCTTTGCAGTCCATCTCCACGAGGAGAGGTCCAGGCTTTGCCTATTTCGTCCCCTACAAAGTGGCCCAGACTAGTCTGAATACAAAGCTGTAAGAAACTGATGCACATATTTAATATGTCTTAATGGCACTGGCTTTCAGTTCAGATGAGCTGCTGTTCCTTGAAGAAGAAATATTTTCTGACATGCACTCGAGTACAAGGCCAGCTACGCACCACAGAAAGAAAAAGCCCTGGGTAAGACTGATCACAGGAACAGGCTGGGGCATTTGGGACAAGGGTTCCTGAGGTCAACAGAGCTCAGGGTCTCCTGGAGCAATGCCCCACTTTCAAGGGTGCAGCAGAACAGACTGGAAAGAGCACGAGCCTGACAGCCAGATGACCTGGCTTCCAGTTCTTGCCTGCCTCTGCTCTGGTGTACAGCTGTAGACGAGCCCCTCTTCTGGATGTATTTCCTGATCCATCCTGTGTATAAATTATACAATTTAAACTTTGATGGTCTTTGAAGCTTTATGATTCAATGAGTTTTTGAAATAAAATATCTTAAGACAAAGAGAAGAGATGCGCTTGAGCCAAATGAGAAAGTAACTTTTATGGCAAACCCTTATTCACATAAACCACAGTTCACTATTGGACCGAAATGTTAGCCTTAACGCTTTCAAGGGAGGTTATTAAAAATACAGCATCTGGTAGGATGGGACTTGATCAAAGAGTGCCTTTGTGAAATGTTTCGGAGGAGAAAATGAGTTTCCTACTAGGAAATGGATCTCATTCCCATGCTCTGTGCATCACAGAGATCGAGGCAGAAAGAAGGAAGGGTCTGAAATGACAGCAGAGCCAAGAATAATAATGACTACTTCTGGGATGTGGGGGATTGCTGTTCGAAGCAAGCTGCTGTGCATTTCCAGGATGTCTGCTTCCTTCCCCTCCCTTAATCAATTCCTTTGACTATAAATTGGTGGAAACAAAAGCCAGTTAGTTTCATAGCAACATATTGGCCATAATCAATGATAAAACAAACTTGGCACTTTCAAGATAGGTTGTGCAGCTTGAGTATGAAAAAATCAAATGCCATTTGAGAGACACAATTTCCTGGAGGGAAAATGATCCTTTCAAAAGAGACCCTCATAATGCCCAGAAACTGTCCACCAGTCTTTAAAGCAAGAGAGAAATAGATTTCTCTTAGAAGCTACTTAAGAAAAAGTCTATAGTCATTCCACTATGTGATTGTGCCTAAAAAGAAATCAACGAAGACAGAAAAGTCTTTTCTTCATCTCTAACTGCTGGAGGTTTACAAAAGTTAGATACACAGTTTAAGTCATTTTTAATGACTATGGAGAGCATTAATTCGATCCTACCTGGCACAGCTAGAGATGCTGAGGCCCAGAGAAGGGAAGCCCCCACTCGGAGTCACACAGGTAGAACAAAGAGTTAAGCTTACACTCAGGCTCCAGGTTGCCTGCTTCCACTCTGTCATGCCACCTCTTCCCTGCAAAGCAGACTGTTAAAGCCTGTAGGTTGCAGCAAGGCAGGGCAGAACAGGCCTGTGGTTTGACCCATCAGTTCTGCCTCTGCAGGGGAGGAAGTGCTCTGAGGGAGTCGAGGGCATATGGACAGAAAGAGGAGGGCAGCATATCCAAGGGAGCCCTGAAGACCAACAAGTTTCATTTCCTTGGCTTGACAATGCTTGCTTTGGCTCAGCCTGGCCAGCTGCAGGGATGTATCTGGAGAAACCCAAATAAAGCAACTCTTCCTTTCTCACCAACCTACTGGGGAATGATACTGGATAAACAGAGACCTTTTGAAGAATAAAGCAAGAAAAACAGACTGACACAGATGAGTCTCTGGGGAGAAGGAGAGGCGATGTCTATAATGCATGCCATGGTGGCAAAGACTATTATAGTAAAACTGAATATGATCAGTGCCTAGACAAAGAGAGCCAGTATATTTCCTCCAAGATGAATTCATTTGGATGTAGGAATAAGATTAGAAGTCTTCTCCTTGCCCTGCTGCTATGTCATATATGTGACTTTAAGACTGCCAAAGGCTATTCCATTACTTTTCACCCTGCACTAACATAACTACTAATAGTGCTTAAGTTTTCTTTCATAACTTTTTTTCTAAGAGTCTTACAAAAAAAATCTGAGGAGTTATATGTGGGCCTAGGACTGTGGACTAACCAAGCTGAATGTACAACTTGAAAGCAGCTTAGGGGTAGGAGCATGTCCCATTCACCTCTGTATCCCCGGCATTTAGGGTAAGGGTAGGACTTACAACACACAGGTACTTTACAAACAATGAATGAATAACTACCCAGTCACAGCCATATCTGTAAAGCAGATATCTCATCTCGAGATCACCTTATACATTTTATGCTTCTGGTTTCATCAGATTATCATTTTAAATTATCTTTCTCACTAATAAGCTATTTTAAAATGTCAGTTTAGTTTTACAGTTGCTTTGGCCCAGTATTTACCAAAAAAAAAAGAAGAGAAAAAGTCCTAGTAAAGCTCCACTGATTAGAGCACATGGGTTCTGGAAGCAGCCACAGGGCTGGGCCTGAAGGCCAAGCGGTCGCTGTATCTCGGGACGCTCCCACCATACCCTCCACCTTTGCACTGACTAACCAACACTTGTAGGGAATGGAGAGTGAGCTTGAAACACTACCTTGCCATTGTCTAGGATATACTTGTCCATGACAGGTGCAGGAGCGGGGTAATAGGACGACGTATTTGCTTCCTCACTGAAAGTGCTCCGTAACTCCGGCTCGGGCTCGAGACATTCTGACTTTACTTTTTCCAAGTCAATGGCAGGACCTAGGCAGTTAAGAAAAGAGATCTGTCTAGAACTCCAAGGAAAATCAAAGGCAAATATTTTAACTAGGCATCTGTCAGCACATAGTGGCACACACACAAAAAATATGCTGGCTTATTTTTGTCCATTGGACTACACTTAAACCCCAGCTTGAAAATAATATGAGGTACGAACATCATTAGGGGAAAAGGTGGCAGACAAGAATGGACTAGATTCTAATTAAACATGAACGAGAAGCAGTGTTCTAGGGTGTCACTGTCTGAATGAAAATGCAAGAGATTCAACTTCCTGCAGGGGAAAGTCATCCTTTTAAGACTGGGAAAGTCGTCCTTTTAAGCTTAGCAATGACTGCAGTATGCAAACTGTGTATTTGCCAAAACCCCTTCCCTGCAGCCTACATGAAGCAGGCCCCAGCAGAAGATAGAAAGCAGGGGGAGAAATGCAAAGGCTTCCCCGCCCAAGACCTAGTATCTAGACAGGCGCATTTCAACCAAGAAAATAAAGTACAATACAGATTAAGCCCCTGATTGCAGCTATCCTGATTTTTATTTTAATGCAATCAACACAAATTATGTACGGTTTAAACAGTAAAAGGCAGGAGATAAGTGGTGGTGGTTTCTAAGGAGGACTCTTTTTTCCTCCATTAGCTTTTTAAAACGATGGACTATTTTTCAAACTACCTGTTGTGTCTTGATTACCAAAGGGCAGAAAAACAGGGTAAGGCCGGATAACTTGATTAACTTTTATAGGCGAGCAAATCCAAAGGCCAATGGAGAGTTTTGGCATCCTGGAAAATTCTCCCTATGCAAGTATTTCAGGAGTTAACTGGGATCAGAAATTTAGCTACTGCCAAAGCCGGTCCCCAGGACTGCACATGTAACTTAAGTCACCAGTGAGTTTCATGGTCCAGCCTTCCCTTATGTGGGCCACTTGGTACGGAGCTGTTTGTGTGCCAAAGCCCTCACCAACAACCTGGCTGCAATTTACTGTGCTAAATTGCCACACCCTTGGCTTTGGCTGGTGGTGAGGAAGGTATTGGTGATTTTGCTACAAAAATTCCTCACAATAGGGCTTCCTAGATCGATAAAACCATTTCTGAGTTGCTGGTAGCTGTAAGTCTCCAACAATGCAGGTGCACACGTGTGTGCTCAGCGCATGAGTGCGTGCTCAGTCACTGCAGTCATGTCTGACTCTGTGCGACCCTATGGACCCTAGAGTCCACCAGACTCTTCTGTCCATGGGGTTCTCCCGGCAAGAATACTGGAGTAGGTTGCCATGCCCTCCTCCAGGGGATCTTCCTGACCCAGGGATCAAACCCTCATCTCTAGTCTCCTGCATTGGCAGGCGAGTTCTTTACCACTAATGGCACCTGAGCAGCTCAACGAAGTGTGAAGGCACAAAGCTGAATGCAACGAGGCTGGGGAGCGGCACAGAGCTCATTGAAAACAGGACTCATCTTGGGAGACCGAGTTTAGGTCTTATTCCTAGTTTGGCTATATTTTAATTGTGTGATCACAGGGGACTGAATTGTGGATGCACAAGCTGTCAGAATGAGGAGCTGACAGCATTGCCACCATTCTAGGAGCATCTCCCAATTCTGAGTGACCTACTCAAGAGCTGGACCTAAGGCTTTCTTTTCTTTGTCCCCAGCCCCTGGCATGAGGAGGTGTTCTCTGTTTGCTAAATGAACAAAAGAATGGCAAGAATGAATGAATAACTAAAGTTTCAGAAGCAGATGCCATAGTTTCTCCTCTCTTTGTATGAGATCTCGGTTGTATTTCTGAGATATAAGCAAACTCAAGTGGAGTATTTTATCTTTTCTTAGGTCAGGGAAGAAGCAATTACTTTGGCTTTCCCCAAAGGGCATGGCTGAGTTGGCTCCTGAGGCCTCTTCTTGCTCTGACATTCAGCAGCAAGATAAAGGAATGGAGCCATGCAGCCAATGGAGCACAGGTCATCTTAGGAAAAGACAGTGTCCCTTCTCTAAAGCCTCCTTTTCCTTCTATGAGAGGAAGATGGTGGACAAGAGAATGAACCCAACTCAGCTCTGACTTCAGTCTAGTTCTCGTCCATTTATCTCCACAACAGCTGCCAAAGAAATCTACTCACAATCAAATCCTTCCCGGCTTAGGCTCCCACTACCCTCAAAATTAAGCTGTGTACCATAGCCTCCTTAAGACCCTGAATATAGCCTGCTTCTTCTTATCTCTGGTGCTCAGTTCCTGCTCTCCCCAGATGCTGTCCCGCAGGCGCTGGGCTGTCCCAAGCCTCTGAGCCTCTGGACGCACCACTGTTTTAGCCTCGAATGCCGTCTCATCTGCCTGTCGAGCCTCTGCTCAGACTGCAGAACAGAGCTTAGGTGTCTCCTTCGTGAGGCCTTGCTCTGATCACTACCAGGTACGGGGTCTCTAAATCGTAACTACTTCTAGCAAATTACATTTGGAATCATCTACCAATCTGCTGTCCACTCAAACTGTGAAGCTCCTCAAGGGTAAAGGTTTACTCTCTTTGTAATCTTGGCACCTAGGGCAATGTCTGGCACCATTCAGGCTCTCAGTAAATTCCTCATAACATGAGAGGAGAGAGTTGTGGGCAAGAAAGAGACGTAAATGGGCTGAGGCACAGATTCTGAAATAAAGCCCTGCTGCTGAGTGGAGTGCCTGAGGTGAATGGGATGTGTAGAGGTATTTGTTCTCAAATATCTGTAACCTTTTTGTAGCCCAGGAAGTAGAAGTTAGGGCTGTAAAATGGAAACTGGAAACATCTAGCCAGGGGAACGGACAGTTCTGACGGCTGCCCAGGGACACAAAGAGTAGCAGCTGAGAGCAAAGCGTTACCTCTCTGGCTCCACCCTCACTGGTCCTCTCCCCTGAGGCAGACTCTGCTCCCTAGTGGCCTGCCTAGCCAGGTCCTGGGGACTCCCTCCTCCCCTGGTGATAGCTGCACTCATCTATTTCTCTCTCTGCCACCCCCACTCGACTGTGAGGCCTGAGGGCAGACAGAGACTGTATCTTTTTATATTAGAGACCAGGGCTCAGCACAGTGCCTGGTGCCATAAGTACTTAACCTTTCTGACTCTTGTGCCTCATCCTGAAAGGAGGAATGACGACAGGGACTCAGCCAGGCTGCAGCGTAAAGGAGTCAACCTCATATACGTAATGATGCACACAGACCCTGGCACAGCGTGGGTGCTTAGTACATGGTGGCTCCCCACCCCCACCCCCACCCCTGCCCCACGCGGGGGTCATACTTGGGTGCTCAAGTTAGTCACTGCTAATCCCTGGGAACCAGGGCCCGGCTGGTCTTCCTTTGCCCCAAGTCCGTGGCACGAGCCTGGCCCAGAGCAGGTGTTCAGGCTCTCACGGCACACATACCCACACCAGGCTCCCCTCCACCAGCTTGCTCAGGGACCAACAGAGTTTCGTCGAATGCTGAGCCTATTGTAACGGGATCTTCCTGCTCCCAAGCTCTCAAGGAACTCTATTTCCTACATCCCCGATCAGCACGTTTAATACCTGACGGCTGCCAGGGATCAGCACTGCTCTCTGCCGCTGCCTCCTCTGGCACTGTATACAGAAGGACCTGGGGTCTCAGCGAGGAGGACAGACCAACCAAAGGCTCCTCCTGGAAGCGGTTCATCAGGAGAGCCGGGTGTGAATCTGAGACACATCCCCTTCACCTCTCTGTGCCTCAGCTTCCCTACCTGCGAAATGGGGAGTGCCAATAGCCCCCAGAGAGTCAGCCAGGCGCACAATGGAGGCTCAGACACCGGCTCAGAAAATGGCAGATGAATGAAGGGATGAATCAGTCAATAAAGCGGCGTGTTTAGTAGTACAGAATCAGAAAGAAAAGGAACAAAAAGCATGTGGTTTCTTCCCAGAGAGGAGGGAGGGCCTCTAGTGCTTTTAATTTAAAAGGGGGAGAAAAACACTTCACTGCAAATTTTAGTCGGCTCCACTATGATGCTGGCAATTTACATCTCATTACAACAAACGCTTCAGATTGCTGTTTTGCTTTTAAAAATTTCTGAGGCATTGTTCTCCTTCAAACACATGTGACCAAATTAGCCACGATAATAAGCACTTGTGCTAAGAGACGGCACTGCACGATCTGGTGCAGATATTTTAAGTAACAAAGCAACTTTTTTTCACTTTGTGGGAAGAGTAGGAATCAAAAAAAAAAAGCCTTTTGATCCACTTCAGGTTTATTTTGGAGAAAATAAAATATACCTTCCATGGAGAGAAACCTCTCAGCTGGGTAAAAAAAAAAAAAAAGCTTTTGAAAGAGTATAAAAGACACCGCTTGTCTTTTCATTCAGTCATTCATGAGCCCATTCATCACACAATCCCTGACTGCATACCAAGATCAAGCCCTGGAAGAGGCATTGGGGACCCGGAGACAAATACAGCATGCCCCAATTCTGGAGACGTTGAGAATACAGCACGTGAAACTCTCATTATACTGCACACAAATAGCTGTGAGTTGATGGACAAACACTGGATTCAATGCTAGAAACCTGCTGCAAATCCTGGGTCTATTATTCCCTTTACCTTTTTAAGCCCCAGAGGCCTTTCCCATAAAATGGGAATCGTGGCACACAGTAAGGGGCTTGGTAAATGTTTGCTGGCACAACAGATAAATGAAACTATAACATTCTCTATTCTCGTCTAGCTTAACTGGACTAACGCCATTCTCCCTGAAAATCTAAGAAGTTGATGCTTATGTTCTATTTGCGTGTTCAGTCATGTCTGACTCTTTGCTGCAACTCCTCTGTCCACAGACAGGAGGTTTAAAAATCACCCATTTCTTCAAAATATGTATGTTTGGACACTAAAAATCAATTCTGACTTCTGTTGAAACAAAAAAGGCTAATAATATTAGATTTTCTCTTGAAAAGTATTAAAGTCTTCCATTTATTCCTGCAAATGAACAGGACTTTTCTCTGCTACTGGTATAATTCTAGTTTCTTCCTAAATATAAAGTGAATAAAAAAATCAAATCAAAATCCTTAAAGCATATGCCTACTTTGGTGGCCCAGAGGCATACTGGGTTTGTCAAAAAAAAAAGATTCTACTTGTTGAAAAGGAGCTGAGCATGGGAGGAGCTACAGCAAAGGAGGAGATACACAGAGGCCTTGGAAAGAGATGGGAGATGGCCCACAGCTGGGCAGCTGGATCTCCTCTCTCAGAAGGTATCGGCCATTCTCACCTGTTGCCACAGCTACGCATATGGTTCTTAGCCCAGTTGCGCTTCCAGTGAGGGCAGGGACAAAGCTGGTCTCATTCCTTCAGTGACAGTCTATCAGGCACCCACTAAGTGCCAGCCCTGAGCTAGGTAGCTTCAAATGATGTGTTGTCCAGTAGTGGAAAGAGACAGAGCACAGACCATTAATACCATCCTGACAAGAGTAAGGATAAAGACTTGGGAATACTAGCAAAGGAGGAGGTGCCACACCTGGAGGAGACTAGGAAGGCTTCAGAAGGACAGTCACAGACTTCTGGGCTGGGGCTTGGAGCTGGCCGTATGGGTTGGAGGGGCAAGTGGCACACTATGGAGGCTCACTGATCGACCAGGATGTGGGCAGCGTCATGATCTGCACAGGTTTGCAGAGAGATTACCATGGGCTCAGGGACCCTGGAAGGCCCTGAGGGACAGGTGAGCTCCTGGAACTTGAGATAAGGTCGAGGGAAGATGGCGGGATGGTCAGGCAGGGCAGTGGGATCACTGTCAGCAGCGGCTCGTTGGGGTCCTTCCCCTGACCCTCTCCATTTTCTGAGGGCTCTCTGTGGGTGAGGGTTGGAGTAAGCTTTGCTAGGCAGAGTCAGGAGAGGCTATTTCAGCCCTAAAGACTGGATTGGGCAAGACCCCTGCAGCTCATGCCTGCCACCCCAACCACCTCACAGTGGGGCTGGTCCCTTGGAGAGTCAAAACTCTAGAGCAGCAGAGCTGGAATGGACCCAGAGAGCCTCCTCTCTATGAAGCAGAAGCCCAGCAAGACAGGTGCGGCAGGAGGGGGCCCAGGTCCCCAGTCGTGGTGGTCAAGGTATTGCACCCACATTGGGGAACTGTAGGGGCCTGTTTCAAAGGACATATTTGCTTCTCCTTGAAAAGGAGAGGTGACTGACACCTACTCAACATCTGTATTAGTTGTTGTTGCTGTTGTTTAGCCGCTGTCATGTCTGACTCTTTGCGATCCCATGGACTGTAGTTTGCCAGGCTCCTCTGTCCATGGGATTTCCCAGGGAGGAATACGGGAGTCGGTTGCCATTTCCTTCTCCAGGGGATCTTCCCAGCCCAGGGATTGAATCCATGTCTTCTGCACTGGCAGGCAGATTCTTTACTGCTGAGCCACCAGGGAAGCCAATTTTACATCAAAATAACTATTTTTAAAAAATCTTTTAATCTTGACACCCCAGTATCAAGTTATTTGTTTACTATCTTCCGGGTTAGGATGGAAACTCTGAGGTCAGCCACTGTCCTGATCACAGCTGTATCCCGGCACTCAGTGCAATGTCCCTGACATACAATGAATACTCATCAAACATGTACTTAACGAAGAAGTTAATTCTTAGTAATTTGCTGAAAGTAAAAAAAAAAATTCAGGGTTGCTAGACTCTGAAGGCTTGCTTTTACCACAGCCCTACATACCTTCAGCTAACTGTGGTTTTCGGCTGCACAGGCTTCTCACGTAATGTCCACCTTGTGGGACCCATACTGCATCTCTGACCTTCTTTTGCCTTCCTAGGTGTCTATGAAGAACTCCACAGTTGAGGAGGGGGTGCAGTGGGGAGGAAGTGAGTCACCAGCATTCTTCTCACCTCTGAGCCTGTCCTCTGCCAGCTGGTGGTCAAAGCAGGGCTGGCTCTTCATCTGTGGTCCTGCCACTTCCCACCCACCCCAACTGTCTGGACCCAGGCCGCAACTGGCAAGGATATGCACAACAGCATGGGTCTGTCCTGCCAGACAGGCGCTGAAGGCCCCCACACATGTGCTGAATGCACACCAAATGGCCTTTGGTTCTGGACCAGAACTGGCTGGGCGCGAAGACTGGGGGGTTGTGGTTCGAAGGAATGGGGTAGGAGGCACAAAGGCTGCCCTTAGGTTCCCGAAGGGCTGCTGTGGGGCACAGCGAGCACCCGAGGGCAGGGGTTAGGGGAGGCGGAGTTTCCTCATGGTGGTGCTGACATCTCCCAAACAAGTCAATCCATGACTCTGGTCTTGTTGGCTCTCCCCTTCAGTCCATGAGCTGTTCTAGAGCAGGAACTAAATGGGATTTGTCTTTGCTAAATGTGGCTTGGTTGATTTGCTTGGTTTTAAGATCTGATTTCAGAGTAGCAGGACAGTCCAGGGCCCTCCTTCCTCTTTCTCCTGAGTTCACTTTTCTGGGGCAGTGGGGAGGGGGCTGAGAGACAGCTCCAGTCTGTCCCTCTGTCCCTGAAGCCCATGACCAAAGGGGCAACTCTGAGGTTGATGGGCTATAGGCCCCTCCTAGGGGAGGAGCCCCAGAGTCCACCTGTGTAAGGGCTGGGGCAGCTCTAGCGGCTCTCACCTGCCTTTGCAGCCCTGGCTGTCCCTCCTCCTACCTCTCCTCTGTGTAGTTCGGTCAGGGGTGACTTGTGGTTCCTGAATAATCCAGCCTGTCTCCTAACTCCAAATCTTTATCAGTCTCTCCTGTTGTCTCAGACATTCATTTCCTCTCTCTGGGCCCGCATCCTCATCCGATGATCCTATCTACTGCTGAGGTGGTTTTCTCTACGAAAAGCAGCTAGCATCTGGCCCAACGCAGGTGTTCAAAGGGGCCAGCCCTTGCCTGGAAGGAGAGCTCTCCCATCTCCGTTTCCTCGGACTGGCAAAGCCAGCAGAAAACAAGCCTGCCACACAGCCACACTGAAGTCCATGACCAACGGGCAAAGCCCTATTTTAAGTGGGAAGCACATTCCCTGTTCTGGCAACGGAGTGAAGCCCAGTGACTCCTGCATGTTCCCACTCCCCAAGCAGGATCAAAGGGACAGCCTGGAGCTGTCCCTCAGCCCCCTCCCCATTGCCCCAGAAAAGTGAACTCTAGGGAGAAAGAGGAAGGAGGGGCCTGGACTGTCCTGCTACTCTGAAATCAGATCTTAAACAACCTAGGGTGAACTGTGGCTGATGCTGATCCCGTCAAGAGTGCAAAAAGTCCTTCAAAGGGGAAGATGGCCCATATCTTTAGGAGATACAATTCTAGTTCTCATTGCTACACCTTCTCTGCAGCCCAGGGTGAGGGGGCACAGGGCACGGTAGTGTGGGCCCCAGACCACCAGTAAGCAAGGCAGCGGCAGGGTGTGGACCTGCTGGGTCCTGGGAACATGAAAACCTGACCTGATGGGCTATCTCCCACGTATCCTCTTAGTCCTTCCTCAAAGGCCAACTTTTGTGAGCACTCCCGTGTACTGGTGAGAGTGAACTGAAGGCTGAAGGAAATGGAAAAGAGCTCTGAGATGAACAAGCCCTGGGAGGAGAGCTGTGACAAAGAGAAAATTGAAGAATCAAGGAGGTCCAAAGGAGTGTTTGAGGACTGGAAATAGGAAGATGGAATTCTGCCCTGGAAAAGTGCGTGGAGGGAGATTCAATACACCATATACCAGCGAGCCTGAAATCAAGTGCAGGCGTAGCTGTAAAACAGACAATTCAAATCTGATTTCTGAGGACTTACAAGGGAAAGCAGCAATCCCCAGGAGACGCTAGGAGACCTGGATTGACCAAGATTAAGACAAGCCAAGACAACCACATCTGTGCTCTGTTGTAGGACAATGAGTGCTTTTGGTGGGCCAGGCATCGTACACACATCTCGTGCGAACTCAAATGATACTACGTCACCAATGCTGGACTCACTGAGCACTTACTATGTGCCAGCCCTTGGGCAGAAGTCTGTACATGTCTTTGCTCATTTAATCCTCTTAGGAACCACAGTGGCTGGTATCGTCACTGACTCCACTTTATGGATGAAGGAACTAAGGCCCAGGAAGTTAAGTAACTTGCCCAAGTTAACACAATCAAAATACGGAAAAGCCAGTGTTCAAAACTCCAGTATTTCTGACCTCCTAGTCAGTGACCAGGCTCTCCTGCCTGTGTGCAATACGCATTACGATATCCATTTTACAGAGGAGAAAAGAGAGGCTGAGAAGGGTTAAATTATTTGCTTCAAGTTGCGCAGTTAAAGAATTCGAAAGCTGAGATTCAAACCCAAGTACTATCTGCTGCCAAAGCCCACGCTGCCTCCAGTACAGGGGAGAGCCAGCAGGAGGCATTTGGCTGACATTCGCCGCTTTTCAAAGGCACCACCAGAGACCTGTGCTGAAAGACTCCAGCTCCAACCGCAAAGGATTTTAAAGATCAAAGCTGGTATTTTAACGGACTTTGGACAGAACACAAGGCACGAGCCCAGAGGGGAACAGAGGTGATAGAAACCCAGCTCTAAAGAGCCAAGACAGATTTGCAGGGCACAATGGCTTTCTCCTTCAAAAGTTTCAACCAGCTTGTGATCTGGCCAACAGGGGCATTATCTCTCCTTTTGCCTTCTGCTCTCTCAGAAGGAGATAATGCTTACCTGGCCTTGCAATAAGGCTACTGGAATAGTCCAACGAGAAAAAATGTCACGGTCTCTGAAGCCTGTCAAGTGTCATGTATATGTGAATTACTGTTATTATCCTTAGCGTCTATTCCTCTTCCGGTCAGAATTCACCATTTCCACCTACCTTCCCTACAAAGTGCACACAAAATCTAGAGCCATCCTCGGCCTCTTTCCTGCAGATCCAGCACTTGCTGTGTTCTGTCTGGAGCGCAAGTCTATGCTCCGCCTCGGGCTGCGCGTGCAGCTTGGAGGCAAGGACTCTGTCTCCTCCTCTCACTCCTCCCTGAGCCTTTTGCAACCTTAGCTGAACTCATGGTGCCGGAATCACACCAAAACCATTTTATCTAGTAAGAGGTACTCAGAGTGCTAAAAGCTGAGGGTAACATCTGAGCTTTGGTCTCTGACCTCTAAGAACAAGGACTCTGGCTGAGGGGAACTTGAGAGATGCGAGAGTTTACTTTCTCCTACACTGGAGCTCACCCTGTCACTGGCTTTCACTGCTCTGCTTCCCCTCACACCCCTGGAATTCTCTGAGTCTGCCAAGCCCTGGTTTAATAAACATCACTCTCATCCCCTAGGCTCGTGAATGTTTTCAAAAGGGACCGTCTTCCTGTATCTCCAGCACCTATACAATCCTGGCACAAAGGATACCCTTAAAAAATGATAAATGAATGAAAGGATAAATGAATGAATGAACACACAAATCTGTATTTTATAAATTGGAAGATCTTCATGCTTTTCGTGTCCTTGGCATTTATTTCTTTGGGAGAAGACAAACAGGAGAGGGCAGGAAAGGAGAAAGAGACTGGCATTTAGTAAACACTTGCAATATGCTGGTTCCAGTGATGTATTCTTTACACATGCTTCCCCTTTTAATTCTGATACTGGCACAGAGGCCGGGAGAGAAGGAACTTTCAGAGTTAAGAGAGTGAGGTTCCTTTCCATCAAAGAGGGCTGCATGCTACGCTAAGATCATACAAAAGGAAAGCTCTGTTTTACAGAGAGATGTCCTTTGGGGGACTAGGCTGGGGGTCACCCATGTCAATGACATTTAAGTACAGGGCATGTGGCCAAAGGCCCAGAGAGAGGCTCTCAGAAGCAGGCGTCAGGAGACCCTTGGAAATAGACCTGTGACACCTTCTGGGCTTGTTTCCTCATCAGCGACATGAGGCCATAGCCTACATCCTCTCTAAGCTCATTGGCCACTCCTTGACTCCATGTTCTAGAGAATTTTTCTCTTACATATATCTTGTGTTTATTTGTGGAATGAATGAAAGAATGAATAGACAAATGAATAAGTGAGTCATCCAGCGAAGTCTCTGAAACATCTTACACCATCTTGCTGCTGCCCCTCCCCTCCCCCAGGTGTACCATCACAGCTCCTGGCTGCTACGGGACCTGCTCACCAATCAGAGGCCCTCTTCAGGCTCCTGCTCTCTGCTCCCTCCCGTCTATGGCCTGCAGGAGCCCAATGCCTGGGGGAGTCAGCAGTTGTTCTTTTTAAAATTGAGTATCCCTAACCTGTGGATGATCCAGCATCCTTGAGATGGGTCCCCTGGCAACATGGAAAGGAGAAAACGCTCAAGGGTGGGCCTCTAAGAGCACTGCTCGAGCCAGTCCCCAGTAGGGCGGGGGCAAGGAGGGTGCAGCCCAGGCCACACATCAGCCCTGACCAGGATGTGCTGCTGAGATTCAAAGACGGTCTCTCAGTCCCTTCCTGGCTCTTCTCTACCTTGTTATTGGCTTCTTGGAGGTGTGTGCTGTACAGGGGCTGTTACAGCAGAGAATTTTCTCCCAGACTCATCCAGAGAGAGTGCCACCTTCAAATGTCAGCCGCTTCCCCGGAACCACATTCACTGCATTTCAATTGCATGTTTACCTGGTTACCTCCATCACGGTGCCCTCCCCAGCCTACAAGGTCTGAATCTTCTTGGTGTCTCCCCAAGTTGCTAGGCTCAGAAAGCATGTGGTCAATGTGAACCAACTGAATGAAGAAATACATATATGGCCCCCTTTCTCTCCTATAAGACCTTGAGAGGCAGAGAAGTTGGTAAACCTGTCAAGGTCATACAGCCTTGAATGGTTAGGGAAGATGAGTTAAAAACCAAATCAGACCATGTCTGATGCCCGCTAGGGGTACGGGAAAGGTGCTTATGGTAATATAGCATCAACAGAATACCAGATAGTATGCTGTATATCCCTATGCTGTAAGAGGGATGTTATTATTTCCATTCTACAGATGAGAACACCGAGGTTCAGAGACGTGCCCTCTGCCTACATTGCACCTCGCTCTTCCCACTCACTCACTCCTGCATGAGTAAGAAAAATGCATTCATCAGGCTCCAGATTAGAAGTCATTTTCTTTAGGAAACCTTTCTTCCCCAGTCTCCCAAATTCACCGGGTGCCCCTCCTCCACTGTTTCACAGCAGAGCTTCTGGCCCTGTGCTGGCAGTAACTGAATCAGTGGCTGTCTCTCCCACATCAAACTTTAAGATCCTCAAGGGCAGAGGGCAACGGCTGTATTGAACTTTACCTGCTACTAAATCACTTCAGTTGTGGCCGACTCTTTGTGACCCCATGGGCTGTTGCCCACCAGGCTCCTTGTCCACGGGATTCTCCAGGCACGAATACTAGAGTGGGTCGCCATGCCCTGCTCCAGGGGATCTTCCCAATGCAGGGATTGAACCCGTGTCTCTTGTGTCTCCTGCATTGGCAGGTGAGTTCTTTACCACTAGTGTCATCTGGGAAGCCCCACTAAGCAAAACACCTGGCACACAGTGGAGACCAGTAAATATTTGTGGGGAGAAAAGAGGGAAGAAAGCAAGGAAACAAGGTTCCCAAAGCCACAGAACTAGGAAGTGGAGAAGTTGGGTTTGAATCCAGGCCTGCCTGGTTCCAAGGACTAAACCAGACCAGACTACCTCCATGAAAACATACAAACTCCCCTTAGAGTAGACAGCCTTTTATTATACTCTTGGGGATTTATCTTTTGTTAATCAACGGATCTTAGGCTTTCACAGGCCAGGAGCAGCTTGATCAGATGTGACTTTTCTGGTCCCTGGAGCACAGAGCACCCCACGGGTGGGTGTTTTATGCATAACTGTGGCTTAAGCTGACTTATGTTCAATCCATTGACCAGAAGGTGACTCAGATCAGAGAAGAGCCAGCCACTGGCCCTCAAGATGGCACAAGGCCTGTGGGGTGGGAATGCCTAGATTGATCAAGACACTGAAACCCCGGTTGGGGCCAAGTTTATCTACGCATTTTAAGACTAAAGAGGCACAGGTACGTGCACGCACGTATGCAGCCTCAGTCACTTCGGTTGGTCTGACTCTTTCCAACCCTGGTGGACCATCATCCACCAGGCTCTTCTGTCCATGGGATTTCTCAGGCAAGAATACTGCAGTAGGTTGCCATGTCCTCCTCCAAGGGATTTTCCTGACCCAGGGATTGAACTCGAATCTCCTATGTTGCAGGCAGATTCTTTACCGCTGAGCCACCAGGGAAGCCCGAAGAGGCATACACTGATACAAAATGCAGTGTCTTATTGCCCTCAAGGGTTAGGAGTGGCTTCTGGAGTTTAAACTAAGTTCATGATTATATAAGACAGGCAGTTTCCCTGGGAATAAAAATAATGACATGGAGAAATTTTAAGTTTGCTTTGTCCCCCGTCAAGAAGTTTACAAAAGAAGTAGTGTACAGAAAGCAATGAAAATAAAAATCATCCATCCGAAGACCAGGAAACACTTTTTCTCTCTGAAAATCTCAGTTCTCTCTTGCCCTCCCACTGCCACTCCAAGAGTACACTTTTTTAAAGTTAGGTTTTCTCTTTGATAAAACATTTTAATAACCTTTTATGTTGCACATAAGACCTTTTAGAACTAACACCCAAAAAAGATGTCCTTTTCATTATAGGGGACTGGAATGCAAAAGTAGGAAGTCAAGAAACACCTGCAGTAACAGGCAAATTTGGCCTTGGAATGAGGAATGAAGCAGGCCAAAGACTAATAGAGTTTTGCCAAGAAAATGCACTGGTCATAGCAAACACCCTCTTCCAACAACACAAGAGAAGACTCTACACATGGACATCACCAGATGGTCACACCGAAATCAGATTGATTATACTCTTTGCAGCCAAAGACGGAGAAGCTCTATACAGTCAACAAAGACAAGACCGGGAGCTGACTGTGGCTCAGATCACGAACTCCTGATTGCCAAATTCAGACTTAAATTGAAGAAAGTGGGCAACACCACTAGACCATTCAGGTATGACCTAAATTAAATCCCTTATGATTATACAGTGGAAGTGAGAAATAGATTTAAGGGTCTAGATCTGATAGAGAGAGTGCCTGATGAACTATGGAATGAGGTTCGTGACATTGTACAGGAGACATGGATCAAGACCATCCCCATGGAAAAGAAATGCAAAAAAGCAAAATGGCTGTCTGGGGAGGCCTTACAAATAGCTGTGAAAAGAAGAGAAGCAAAAAGCAAAGGAGAAAAGGAAAGATATAAGCATCTGAATGCAGAGTTCCAAAGAATAGCAAGAAGAGATAAGAAAGCCTTCTTCAGCGATCAATGCAAAGAAATAGAGGAAAAGAACAGAAGGGGAAAGACTAGAGATCTCTTCAAGAAAATTAGAGATACCAAGGGAACATTTCATGCAAAGATGGGCTCGATAAAGGACAGAAATGGTCTGGACCTAACAGAAGCAGAAGATATTAAGAAGAGGTGGCAAGAATACACGGAAGAACTGTACAAAAAAGATCTTCATGACCCAGATAATCATGATGATGTGTTGACTAATCTAGAGCCAGACATCTTGGAATGTGAAGTCAAGTGGGCCTTAGAAAGCATCACTACGAACAAAGCTAGTGGAGGTGATGGAATTCCAGTTGAGCTGTTTCAAATCCTGAAAGATGATGCTGTGAAAGTGCTGCACTCAATTTGCCAGCAAATCTGGAAAACTCAGCAGTGGCCACAGGACTGGAAAAGGTCAGTTTTCATCCCAATTCCAAAGAAAGGCAATGCCAAAGAATGCTCCAACTACCGCACAATTGCACTCATCTCACATGCTAGTAAAGTAATGCTCAAAATTCTCCAAGCCAGACTTCAGCAATATGTGAACCGTGAACTCCCTGATGTTCAAGCTGGTTTTAGAAAAGGCAGAGGAACCAGAGATCAAATTGCCAACATCCGCTGGATCATGGAAAAAGCAAGAGAGTTCCAGAAAAACATCTATTTCTGCTTTATTGACTATGCCAAAGCCTTTGACTGTGTGGATCACAGTAAACTGTGGAAAATTCTGAAAGAGATGGGAATACCAGACCACCTGACCTGCCTCTTGAGAAATCTGTATGCAGGTCAGGAAGCAACAGTTAGAACTGGACATGGAACAACAGACTGGTTCCAAATAGGAAAAGGAGTACGTCAAGGCTGTATATTGTCACCCTGCTTATTTAACTTATATGCAGAGTACATCATGAGAAATGCTGGACTGGAAGAAACACAAGCTGGAATCAAGATTGCTGGGAGAAATATCAATAATCTCAGATATGCAGATGACACCACCCTTATGGCAGAAAGTGAGGAGGAGCTAAAAAGCCTCTTGTTGAAAGTGAAAGAGGAGAGTGGAAAAGTTGGCTTAAAGCTCAACATTCAGAAAACGAAGATCATGGCATCTGGCCCCATCACTTCATGGGAAATAGATGGGGAAACAGTAGAAACAGTGTCAGACTTTGTTTTTTTGGGCTCCAAAATCACTGCAGATGGTGACTGCAGCCATGAAATTAAAAGGCGCTTACTCCTTGGAAGAAAAGTTATGACCAACCTAGATAGTATATTCAAAAGCAGAGACATTACTTTGCCGACTAAGGTCCGTCTAGTCAAGGCTATGGTTTTTCCTGTGGTCATGTATGGATGTGAGAGTTGGACTGTGAAGAAGGCTGAGCGCCGAAGAATTGATGCTTTTGAACTGTGGTGTTGGAGAAGACTCTTGAGAGTCCCTTGGACTGCAAGGAGATCCAACCAGTCCATTCTGAAGGAGATCTACCCTGGGATTTCTTTGGAAGGAATGATGCTAAAACTGAAGCTCCAGTACTTTGGCCACCTTATGTGAAGAGTTGACTCATTGGAAAAGACCCTGATGCTGGGAGGGATTGGGGGCAGGAGGAGAAGGGGATGACCGAGGATGAGATGGCTGGATGGCATCACGGACTCAATGGATGTGAGTCTGAGTGAACTCCGGGAGTTGGTGATGGACAGGGAGGCCTGGCGTGCTGCGATTCATGGGATCGCAAACAGTGGGACACGACTGAGCGACTGAACTGAACTGATGTTGCACACCACATGTGACCTTTAGTGTCACCATGCGTCTCTCAAGGCAGAGTCCGGAAGTGGGGACGTTGCTGGCCTAGGAAGTGGGGATGTGGTTTGAGGTGAGAGCTGCTTCTGCTTCCCCAAGGGACCCTGGGGACCAGCCTCAGCTTTCTTCTCTGTGACAAGGGCAAGAAAAGGCCTCTTGGCTGCCTCCTTAGGCCGCCCTGGAGATCTCCGGAGACACTGCCTTGGGAACACACTGCAGGTAGCAGGAGGGACCTACCAACATAAGTAAGGTAGCACGTTTGTCTAAATGTCAGAAAGGAATGAAGCTTTACATGTAAATCTATTATCTAGGTAACACAAACCTTCCTTCCTAAGTATAAAAGTGTACTGGATTTAAACTTTGGGGATGGCACTTTTACTTCTAGACGAGTCTATTCCCTTTCTGAAGCCAAGAAAACTGACGCAGGGTTAGTAACGACTGTCTTGAAGAGAGGCGAGGGCTATGAATCTGTGTTATCCCGACTTGCTCAACACTCACTGTCCTCTGCTTTTCATAGTGCTTGTCTTCTCCTCTCAGGTAAGCAGTCATTTCTCCCTGCTGGCAAAGTGGTAGCCTTTCAGATTTCCCTGATTCCAGCTTCTAAACCACGTTCCATGAGAGAGAGAAAGTGAGAGTGAAAGTCCCTTACTTGTGTCTGACTCTGTGCGACCCCATGGCTGTACAGCCCATGGGATTTTCCAGGCCAGAATACTGCAGTGGGTAGCTGTTCCCTTCTCCGGGGGATCTTCCCAACCCAGGGATCGAACCCAGGTCTCCCGCATTGCAGGTGGATTCTTTATCAGCTGAGCCACCAGGGAAGCCCCATTCCATGAGAAAATCTAAAAACCTAAGCTTAACCTAAGTTAAGCTCAGTTGCAGTGTAAGAGCCTATCAGGTTTTTCTACGAGCAAACCAAAGTAGCTTTATACATCTTTTCCATTAATCTTCCTAAGGTCATGTGCCTCTCTACTCAAAAACTCAGCGTTTCTCATTCCTACCCAAACAAACCCGGACACCCTGGCCGGTGCAGGTTTCCAGGCCTTCAGCCACCTGTCCTGACTGCACATGCAGTCTCCTTCTCAGTACACACGGTGTTGACTGCTGCCCTTTGCCACCTCTTGTGCCTGAAAGGACCGCCCACCTTTCAAAGCCTACCTCCTTCCTGAGTCTCCCTCCTCTGAACTCTCCTCTCATCTTATGCACATCTTTCCCATCCTGACCACTTTCTGACTTAAAGTAATGCAAGTTTTCCTAGTATCATGTCTAACTCACTTCATTATCCTAAAGCCCCCTTGGAGCTGAATGAATGCATACACGGGTGGTGAATACGTTTCTCTGAGGCCCCTCTCCCAGCTGCTGCCCACTGTGCTCTAGACAGCTAAGGCTGCTGCGTCCCAAAGCTCCTGCCAGATTCACTCTGAGCGGGGAGGGCCTCTCTCTTGGGGGACCTGCTGAGCCTCGTCTCTGCCCTTCCCTGGCCTCAGGGTCTGCCTCTCCCCAGCGCCCTCCGGGGAGAGGAGTCGGCATGCCATGGCCCCCCATGGGGGGTGGCAGGTGGCTGGTGGTGGCGGGGATGCACTCACCACTGCCCAGCCTCAGGAGCAGCAGTCCTGCAGCCTGCGGTTGAGGTCGCGGAGCTCCTTCATCTCGGCCACGAGCGCCCCGTACTCCTTGAGCTTCTTGGCCTGCTGTACCAGCTGCCTCCGAGTCCGCTCCAGCTCCTGCTGGAGGTGGCGCATCTCCTCCTGCTGCTGCTGGTAGTTGCGCAGCAGCTCCTCGTACAGAGCCCGGGGCACGCCGGCGTCTTCCAGACTGTCCATGTCCCCCACGCCCGGCGAGGCCTCCACGAACACCTCCTCCGGGCACGTGCCGGGGCCCAGGCTCAGGCCGTTCTGCTTCTCCAGCCGGGCCACCACTGCCTCAATGCTTTTGTGCGCCACTTCGCTCGGCTTCCGCCCCTCGGGTCTCTGTGTAGGACAACGAGAGTCAGTTCAGGCAAGGGCAGCTGGGGCTGTCTTGGACTGCGGCTCAATATGTCCCCAGACAATCCTAGAATCACAGAACCACAGAACATCAGTGCTTGGAGAAACTCTGCACACACTTAAGACAAAGCTCTTTATTTTACACATGGGAAAACAGAGGTCCAGAGTGGGGAAGTGTCTTGCCCAAAGTCACATGGTCAGTGAGCAACAGAGGCCGGACTCTGGTTTCCCAGCCGCCCCTCCCCCCCAGCGCTTTCCCATCCCCATCACTCTGCCTCTTGGATGTATCTCATACCATGACTGCCCTCCCCAATTCCCCAGTCCCCTACCTCACCCACAGGGCCCAGGCAGTGATCTGCTCACAGTGGGTATTCAATGAGTATTTGTGGAGAATCCATGAGAAATCAGGCCAGGCCTAGGCATCCCGGGTGGGTCACCAGTCAAATCTTTACACCAACAAAACACAAAGGCCTCTACTCCTCACCTCACCTCCCACCCCGAGAAAGGGCATTCCACCAAATAAAGTTTTCCTGAAGAATGCTCCAGTTGGGAAGGATGCTAAGGACTCTAATCTGGAGCAGGAATTGTGTCTTATTTTCTGTTTCTCTATTGCCTACTCAGAACTGGCACCCGGCAGGGGCTTGATAATGTTTACTTAACTGAAAAGTTCAAAGAATACTAGTATTGGAAGGTTCTTTCTGTTTAACTCAGTCATTTTACAGGTGAGGAAATCGAGGCTTAAGAGAGGAGAAGGACTATACTCAGCGTCACATGCTGAGCTATAGAGTCAGACCTGGGACTTAAAGCCCAACTCAGAGCACAAGGCTCCTTCCCCCACCCCTGCCAGTCTCTCCTTGAACTCTGGCCAAGCTAAAGCTCAGCATGAAGTGGATAGAGACAGGACAGTTTAGTGAGAGGAGAACTAACCAGGACTACCCAGGGGCTAGGGGCTGGGGGCTTCAGCTGCCTGAGGAAATTCCAGCTCAAGTGGACAAAGCTTCCAAGAGGGAAAGTAGAAGCTATGGGACCACTTGAATTCTTCACCCAGGGCAGGAGGGCTAGGGACTCTCCTGACTGGGGGCACTTGTGGAAGTGCAGACAACCAAAGACACAAGATTCCAGACAACTTAACTATGTCAGGTTGAGCCTGCCTTAACCTCTCAATAAGCTCCTGAAAGTTTTGGAAAAAACAACAAAGAGCCATGACTCTGGGATTAGGTTACATGACAAAATCCTATCCTATCATCTTATCAGCTGGGATAAAGTGCTACTAGTCTAAGTGAATCTATTCATTAAAACTGCAATGATCACTTTAGATACCCAACTGCAGTACTACACCGGGACACCCCCAAGGGCAGTGACCACGCCTGTCTGATCTCTATGACCCCAGGACCAGCACAGGGCCAGGGCCACAGTGGGGGCGCAATGAATGCATGAACTCAACTCAGCTGAATCCTCTGGACTACGCTTCGGGAATGTCCTTAACCTGAGTCCAAAATCAGACTGTGGTCAGAGCAGAAAATATCCTTCTTCTGCCTCCCTTCCTCTGGGGCACCCATTGCACAGAATAAACATCTGGCTTATTGGCCAAGCTATTTAGCAGGCTTCCAAGTACAGGCTGGAGGAGACCCACTAGGGCTCACACCAAAGGAAATGCAACTCATGCAGAGTTTTTCTTCTAACCCAGGATCACATCAACCCTTCTGTGTGAACCTGGCACACCCGCCTCTGCTCATGAGTCCACTCCTGGCTGTTAGGGGGCAACCTGACAGTGGCTGGCTCTGACCTGCTGCCCAAGAACAGCCACCTCAGGTTCCTGGAGCCCAGCAGTGACCTTTTCGGAGCTGGAGGCTGGAGGAAATGCCCCTTCCAAGCCCTCTGTGGTGATGACACTGCACAGATGGTCCAAACAGGACGGTGCTCCCTGGAAAGTCAGCCGGCAAGCCAGCTCCTACCAGCTGGCCTGAGTCTCACCACGTGAACAGAGCATGGCCTGTGACACCAGGGGACATTTACATGGGCAGAGGAGGCCAGACTGCAATTCTTCAGCTATCAGAGATCTGAAAAATGCTCCCCCATACTTTCAAAAAGAGGAAAGATTTTGTTACCTTGACGTGTCTAAGCTGTAAATCTTCTTCCCCATAATCTTTAACCTCCCCATCTTCTTCTACGAGATTGAGAGAAAGTTTGGGGATTTTTATTTTCTTCTGCATCACACTGTTTTCAAGGTCAGATTTGTCTTCTAAAATGCATATCAAAAAAATAAGGTTCATTACGGGTCAAAATGCTCAAAATGCCCACAACCTCAAATGCTAGAGAATGACTGAGGCCAGACCAGTTAAAGAGGAAAAGCCAACCAAACCAAGACATGTTCCCTCCTTCGTGCGGGGCTCTTGAGAGCAACAGTGCAGATCAAGCTTGAGGATCAAAGTGAAAGTGAAGTCACTCAGTCGTGTCTGACTCTTTGTGACCCCATGGACTGTAGCCCACTAGCCTCCTCCGTCCATGGGATTTTCCAAGCAAGAATACTGGAGCAGGTTGCCATTTCCTTCTCCAGAGGATCTTTCAGACCCAGGGATTGAACCCAGGTCTCCCGCACTATAGGCAGACGCTCTGCTGTCTGAGCCACCAGGAAGTCCTGAGGATCAAGGGTATATGCTAAAAGCACTACCATGCAAAGCGTTGAAATAGACCCAATGAATGTGCTGAGGGGTTTTCCTAACTATATTTTAAAGGGTGGCCTTTTATGGAGTTCTAGAATCTTGGAACTGGAATGACCCTTAGATTGTTATGTTTTTAACTTAACTAGCACACAAATTCCTCAACAATCGAGATCTTTTTAAGCCAAAGACTTCCCAGGAAAACTTGTTGGGTTTCAGCCAGCTCAGGTTCTAAAGAGCATGAAGGGATGATGGCTCTTATGAAGGTAAAGCCTGGACTGGAGCTCAGGTGGAGACTCCCCACGGCCCAGACACAGGACAGACTGAGTTAAGATGGTTACGGGAAGAGGAGCAAGGAACATTCACAGCCTTTTTACTGATATCAAATCAGGAGATGACAGAGTTTGAGGGGTCTCAGTGACCACGTGGTCCAACTCTCCCATTTTACATGTGAGGGTGGGCGGAGTGCGATGTGTGTAAGGAAGAGCTAGGAAGTGGAAAACAGGCCTCTGGCATCTCACTCAGTGCTTACCGACATGCACTACAAACTACAAAGGGCTACACAAAGGGATGCTACTTCTCTCTTTCTTATTCTTTCAACTCAACTTCAGATAATCTGAAAGAGAATTCTCAGAATTTACAGGCACTTAACTATTTCAGTGATCTCATGCGTCTCCTCTGGGGGTGAGAGCAACACCTCACACCCACAAAGCACAGCAGACACCAGGCACGCAATGAGCAGGGTGTGAAACTGGCATGGCCAACATGCTCAGAATTGTCTCACCTCCCTAAGCAAAAGGTGGATAAAGATACTACAATTAAGAAAAAAAAAAAAAGAAGAAAGAATGACTTCAGAAAGGTACAGAGTGCAAGGGAAATGCCGAGGAAAAGAAGATGGTCTTTGTTAACAATCTCCTGATCAGAGATGAAAATGGCCTTTCCCACTAGTGAAAGAGCAATCCTCGGGTTCTAGTTCTTGTTCTCTTTGTACCTACATTTTATAGGTGGGTTAGGAATGAACAGCAGCAGGGACTGTGGTCTTTCTGAAAGAACGCAGCTCCCCTCCTATTAAACCACTGTTCTTTTTTTCTAAATTAAAAAGGTGTTAAAAGTAAAACCCAACGAAAGTGCTTCAAGTGCAGTTATCCTGAAATGGGATGGGTGGGTGTTTTCGCCAGCAAAGAAACAGAGAGAGAAACTGAGGGAGACACAGGGGATGAGAGGGTTGTGTCAGGACTCCTGCATGTGCTGAGGCAAAGCTCCTGGGTTAGTCTTCAGTTTGACAAGTTCAAGGGCAAATATTTGAGATATAGCCACCAAACGAGAAATGACAAGCTATGCTCAGCCTCCCTGAGCTGAAACTCTGAAGCTCAGAATCATGTTGGTATGGAGAGAAGCAATCCTTCAGACTCACAAAACTGGGCAATATTTGAACTGAGAGCAATCCTCAGTTCATTTCACTCAACCCTGTCAAGATGGAAATGAGGTTCCAAATGGTAAATCCATGCATCTGTCCACTAAACCAGCAGGCTCAGGGATACAGGAGGAGTAGGACAGGCAGGGTTCCCATTCTGGAGAGTTCATGCTTGTACAAGGTCACAGAAATTAGGGTCATAACTTGAACAGCATGAGAGCTCAGACCATGTAACCAGAGTTCAGCACTTTTCTTCCTATACCTCAGATTAATGTTTACTGAGAATTTACACTTGCAGGATCTAGCCGGGGCCTTGGGCCACTGAGAATGAACATTGTTAGGGACACTAGGTAACAACTCACAAAAAAGAAAAACTCTCTGAGAAGACTGAGAAAAGATCTCAAATACTAAGTTTGAATAAGGGGACAGTAGCTGCTACAGGACCTCAGGGGCAAGGAAGATTACTTTGGTCAGGACAACCATGGCAGGCATTGGAGAAGAAGTACCCTTTGAGCTAAACTCCTTACTTACAAAGTGGTCTTGGGTAACTTACTTTACTTCTCTGATCCTGGTTCCTCATCTGTGACCTCCTGCTCACATTGCCAGGATGCCCTGAAGGTGATCAATTCTGTGTGTTAAGAACCTGAGTGAAGTAAATGGCCTTGGACCATCAGCAGTCATAAAAGGACAGTCATTTCAGGATGGCAAGAAGAGGGAAAAGGATAGAAATTAAAAATATATATATAAAGACCGCAAAAGCATTTAGACTGGAATGGTTACAAAAGATGATTCAGTTATAGGCAGGGAGAGAGGTAAGAAAGGAAGTTTTGGTGGCTGAGCTTGGAGAATAAATGGCCTTGAATGCCAAGGTAAGAACTAAGGTTCAGCTTGCAGGTGTGGGAAAGTCAGACAATCTGGATTCCAAGTCCAGCTCTGCTAGGTTGTAGCTGTGTCAGTGAGTATTACCAATCTCTTTCTGTAGAAATGGAGATAGAATATTGGCTTCAGGTGGGATCAAATTAGCCGAGTACATGTGCCTTGAAGGCAACAGAGCCCTGTCCTCACAGCACATGACAAAGTTCTGCAGAGCTTGCTGCTGGCCCAAGGCTGCTGCAGTCTTGCACCAAGAGGTGGAGACCTGCCTGCCCAGCCACCTGGCTTGAGAGAGGTGACACCTGGCAGAGCTCTACTCCCCATATGATGACAGAAGTCCCACTCCCATCTCCATGTGCAAAGCTCCATGCTCTTCCATCTAACTGGAATGCCCTCTCCTTTCCTCTGTCTGAAAAATCTCCATCCAACCTCCACTCAGCTCCTTTTTCCTTCTTCAAGGTTCCATTACACCTTGTACATACCTTCTCTAGCCTATTTTCTTATTATGTTGCAATCACCTGCTTTGAGGTCTACCTTTCCCACTGGAGAATAACTACAGTGCAGGTCCCATATCATAAGCCTCATCAACAAATATTTAATGAAAGAATAACAGAAAGAAGCTATGCCAGTAAGCATTTGAAAAGATGCTCAAAATCGTCAGTCATTAAGGAAACACAAATCAAAAAGAATACAAGCAGATATACTTCATACTCACTAGGATGGCTACAATCAAAAAAAGAAAAAAGAACAGAACAGAGGATAAGCATAACAAGTGTTGAGAAAATATGGACAAATTGGAACTCTAACACATCCTGATAGGAATGTAAAATGGGGCAGTATGGAAAACAATATGGCAGTTTCTCACAAGGTTAAAAAGCATAACTGTAGCATCCAGCAAGTCCACTCTTAGGAATATACTCAAGAGAAATGAAAACATGTCCACCAAAAACTTGTGCACAAATGTTTATAGTAACATTATTCATAATAGTCAAAGGGGGGAAACAACCCATTGTCCATCAACTGATGAATGGGAGAAAATGTGATATATTCATGCAATGGGGTATCACTCAACTGTAAGAAGAATGTATTGATACTTGCCATAACATGAATGAATCTTGAAAACATTACGCTAAGTGAAAGAAGCCAGACACAATGGCCACATAATATATGATTCCATTTATATGAAATGTCCAGAATAGGTATATCCATAGAGATGGAAAGTGGATTAATGTTTTCCAGGAATGGAGGGGGAAGGGACAATGAGAAGTGACCACTTAACGGGTAACAGGGATTTCTTTTTGGGTGATGAAAATGTTCCAGAATTAGATAGTGAAGATAACTGCAGAATGCTAAGCTGTACACGTTTTAAAATGGTTAAAATGGTGAATTTTATGTCAGTTATACTTTAATTAAAAGATAGGCTACCAATTTTAGAATGTATATTACCTACCAGATACCACTATAAAGCTCTTTTTACATACCACCAAACTTCCCAACAACCCAGCAATTAGGTACTAGCTGCAATTTTCCCATGATAGAAGAGCTGAGACTCAGAGAGGGCCTAAAGCCACGCAGACAGGAAGCGGCAGAGCCAGGGTTGATCTAGATCTCTTCGCCTCCCAAGCCCTCGCTCTTTTCTCTCTAAATACATGCCTGAAATACAGTAGAGCCATATTCATAAATGCTGAATGAATGAATGATGACTCTGGATAAAGACATCTAAACCCCTCAGCCTGAAATTCAAAGCAGAAGACCACTTTAACAGTTGCTCTCCTGACAAGAACCCTGTGGCCTCAGAAAATGCCCAGATGGAACCATTACCAAGCACAACAAACGAGGCTGGTCAGACCCCAGGGCTTGAATGGGTTCTGTGAAAAGGTAGGATGAGCAGTACAGGAAGGCCTGAGTGACAGGAGTGAGTTCCAGAAGGGAGCAGAAGCAGCCGGTTTCCCCAGGCACCTGTCCCCTGACCTGGTCCTGGCTGCCCCGATGTTTGGCCATGGGGATCGTGAGGCAGCTCTGAGAGCTACCTACCTCCTGGCTCCATGCTAATGCTCATCAGTCTTCTCCCTGAGCTGTGCTCCCTGGATGAGGGCTTCCTGGATGTGCTCCCTGGATGAGGGCTCAAGAAGATCTAAGGCTTCCACTTGTCCTTTCCTGGGGTCAGTGGACATTCATTGACCCTTGTTCTGGGTTAAGCACTCTGCCAAGTGGTCCGTGTCTTTCAGATCCTTACAACCCAGGAAGTACGAAGAATTTCAACCAGAATACAAGGCTTGACTTTCAGAGAGATGCTGGCTCATGTGGGGCAAACCTCACATCTCCAGGTCTCCTTAATCCTCACCCTGAGCTAAAGGTGCTGCCTCCCACCCATTCTAATCCACAGTTTATGGAACACTCAGTGTCACTATAAGAAGTGGGCGAACTGGTTGGGAGAGGGAGGCCCAGGACTGAATAAAGGCAGCCTAGTCTTGCGAATTAGGTGGTCCTGGTTTGGAACTCTGGTTCTGCTACCTGCTGACTGTGGGAATTCGGGCAAGCTACTTCACCTGTCTGAGCCTCACTTTCCTTATTTCTAAGGTCGGGATGATAAACTGTTTTCCAAAAGGAGATGCTTATAAAACACCAAGCACTGGGCCTTTCTTGTCCATGGTGTTCAATGAATAGCAGCGATGAGGCTGTGCTGTGGGTTACGTGCTTGGCTTTTATCCTTTGGCACAGAGAACCACTGCAGGCATCCAACACAGACTGGGACATGATGAAGGAGATGTTTCGGGAAGATTAATGTGGCAGTGGTGAGCAAGATGGATGAGGTGTGAGGAGGAAACCGAACATAGGGTGACAAGAAGCTGTACTCCTGACTGGTCACATTAATGAAGGTGAACAATGGTGAGGGTCATCTAAGAGAGCAGGTGACTTCACGGGGCATTTTAACATGGCTTTGGAGTCTGTGTCTGGCTTTGCATTCCAGGAAACCACAGAAAAAATGAGCAATGGTCTCAAAGGGATGAAGAAAACTCTCTATAGTCAACCCACCTTTGCAACCACTTCAAACGTAAGACCCAATAACCAGTTTTAGTGTAAACAGAAATAAACATATAGCCTCTGAAGAGACAATCTTCTTTGACTCTGACTTCCTGATTGTTTCATTTCCAGGGCAAGAAAACCAACAAGGATTTGGGCATCAACTGTCTCATCCTCCTTTCCAGCTTCTGTGGTGTTAGCTAACCGCATTCATCTATTCAACAAATATTGAGTAAGCATCTACTATGCACCAGGCCCCATGCCAAATTCTTTACTAACATCAATATATTTAATCCCCATGATGATTCTTTTGAAGCAGAAACTGAGGCTCAAAGTGAGGCGGTTTGCCTAAGACATAAACTACTAAATATCAGAGCTAGAATTTCCAGTCACGTCTGCATGACATTTGGACCATTTCTATTACCTAATTATCTTATAGGAACAGGAGATATATTACCAAGTTGTTGTAATTTCCTCAACTGAATTAAAAGGCACATATAAAATGACAAGTTTATCAATATAATCTCCCAAGTGCCAGGCTTTTTCCTAAGCCCTTGCCTACATCCAGGAAAATGCTGTGATAAATTCCCAAACTCAACTTAGCACAAGTGTGACTCAATACCAACCTCCTGAACTCCAAGCTTATCAAGACCACCAAGCCCTAAACAATTCCCCCAAAGAGCCCCTATTCAAAGCCACAAAATGTGGTAGAAGCTGCTCTTCAAAAATATAGAAGACCTTGGTGTCTGTCATTCATCTAAGAGGGAGAAACATCCCATTAAACTTACCACTATTGAAAAAAAAATGGAGGCATGGTAATGAACAAATAGTGTTTTAGAGAACAGGCTGGTAACAGGAAATGCCATGCAAGCCTGTCTTCAAAAGTGAAGAGACCCCTGGAGAATTAGAAGTACAATTACAATGGGAAAGGCACTGTCTTGATTTCCATTTTACATAAAATCATGCTGGATAATTAAAAGAATCAAACGTCAGAGTTTAATAAGGTGTGGGCTTGTTGGTTATGATGAAATTCTGAAAGGCTAAACATAAACTATTTCAAATAGGTTTTGTCTTGTTTTAAAAATATATCTATATGCCAGTTTAAAGTTCTTCAACTGTCTAAAAACGCGGCAATGTCTATGTTTGCTTCAGAAACAGATATGCCACAGGAAAGCATGTATCTCTCTCATTCTCTGGCCTGTTTCTATATCATCTGAGGCAGACAAAGTTCCCAAGTGTTTAGGACTGTATCTAATCAAGACAACAAGAAGATGAGTGCCCTGCGGTGGTAAAGCAGAAATAAATCAAGAGACAAGGGTTTGAGGCACGGCTTTGTAACTCACTCTCCGGGTGACCGGTCACTTCCTTTCAACCCTCTCTTCTGTAAAACAACAGGGACTGGACTAGAAAACCTCAAGAGAACCTTCCAGCTGTGTGGCCACTGGACAGCCATGGGGAATTTCCACTTCTCTTTCTCTTCTGTGCAGTGCTGGATAAGAGCAGATGATCCCATCCCTCCAGGTGGGCTTGTCTGAAGAAGTGTCCTGATGAGTCCGTCCAAAAAGGGAGAGAAGAACTGACAAGCAGGTCTTGGTAGGCCTCCAGGCTCTCACTCTCACAGCCTCCCAGGCCTGGGTACAGGGTTAGGGCACAGACAAAACTAGGAACCTTCAACCTGCTGACTCATTTGTCTAGCTACCCTCGTGGGCTTTACCAGGCTGTTGCCAGGGTAATAAGTGGCCCCACCACAGGGTCACAGGCGGGAAAATCATGGGGTGAGATGGGAAGCCTTTCATGCTAAAGTCAAGCCCCAAGAGGATTTACAACACACACAAGTTATGTTTTAACCCTGTCTGCTCCTTGGTCCTCTAAATGTTCCTTTCTACCATAAATGGTGGTACCCACACTAAGCAAGCTGTTCTTTCAACAGTGCTTAGCCATCACAGTTCTTATCAATTACCTACATTTAATGAGTACCTACTATGTGCCAGATAACTTCCATGTTACCTTGCTAATAACACAATAATATAGTGGGTCAGTAGCTCACGACTATCTCTATGTTTGGACACCTGAAACTCAGAGAAGTGAAGTAATCTCCCTAAGGTCACACAGTTTGTAAGCAGAGTCACAACTGGAACCCAGACTGCCTGATTTCAAAGCCTATCTTCTTTCAGCTCTCTAATACTTCCTACTTGATTCTTAAGGAAGTGACCTGGGAGAGGAGCTCATCAAACCAATTCTCCTATCATAGGGCAGGAGTTCATCCTGCAATGCCCACCTCCCCCGACAGGGAGCTCATCACCATGTTGGAAGCAGTGTTCATCTACTCTCATTATAGTCTTCCCACCAACTCCTATGAATTCCAGGACTAATTTTGCTTCTGGGACTCCAAAGAACAGGTATGATCCTTCCTCTACTGGGGCAAAACTCAGACATCAAAAACTACCAAAATATCACCCCAAGCAGATTCTGTCTTCTCCTGCTTGTATATTATTTAGCTGTCCTATCATATATCTCACCAGTGAGCTCAGAGGAAAAAGTGGTTGCTATGTAGTTATAAGAAACAAAAATAGTCTTAGATCTAGGATACAAAGACTTCACTCCTCATTTGATTTCTAGAAGACCCATCTCTCCTGTTTATCTTTTGATTTTTAGTCCATCTCTGGCTGCTTCTTCCCAGTCATCTTTTGGGGTTCTTCTTCTTTAGCTGTGCCCCCTAAAAGCTGGTATTCTAGAGAGTTCTGCACCATTCGCTTCCTCTGACCCCCTTCTCCTTCTGTGACCCCACCATACCCATGGCTAATGATTTCCACATTGGGATCTTCAGCTCCATTTCAGAGCACTCTCCTAAACCTTGGACCACATGCCTAATTCCTCTCCTAGAGTATCTGCCCAGTGTCCCACGGGCCCCCAAGATTCATCTTGTTTCAAACTAGACTCATCATCTCCTCTTCTAACCAACTACTCTTCTAGTGGGATCAGAGCCCAGATCACCACATCATCATCACACACACGTCACCACAACCAGGCAGTTCCCAGATCCTATGGAGTCTCCCTCCTTAGTCCATCTCAGATCCATCACAACCACTGCCACCTCAGTGTGGGTGTCATACTCTGACTACCCTGATCACAGTTCTCCATAAGCTTCGTGTATATGGGAAGACCTTAGCCCGCTGCCTGGCACCTACAGCAGCCACTAAATGTTTGAGTAGCTTTCTTCTCCTGGGGTAAAACAAGAAGCCCTGTCTCATAAGGCTGTAGACAAAAGTAAGTATATGGTAATTCCCAGCACTGAACTTGGAGCCTGGTGAGTACTAAATAAATATTTAGTGAATTGGTCTTTGAAGGCAAGAAACAGTCTGTTCCTACTCCTGTGTGTCCCTCCAGTGTAAGACTGACCACCTAGTGTAACTCAAGAGCTGGGGACCTAACATGAACCAGAGAAAAGTTCTTCAGGGCATGGATGCTTTTCTGGTAAGCATTTTAAAATGAAGGGAACACAAATCTTCTCTCTCGAAGGAGCTTATAAGACAAAGCAGGTAGGCACAGTGGAAAAGCGAATAAATCTTGGGAGCCAAAGATCTAAATCTGAACTCTACTTTTCTGGTGTGTTTTTAAAAATAAAAACCAGTGTGCTCTTGAATAACAAAAACAACCAAAAAGAAACACTCAAAAGACCAAGACCTCAGCTTGCATGGGACAATTTTTTCCTTTCATCCAGTGAACCAGAATTCTGAAGTACTCTGTAGCACTTACTATTTAGTTGCAACAAATATGTGGTTCTTAAACAAATCACATCAGAAGGAACTTTCAATGGTTAACATTTCAGTAGAATCAGCAACAGATGACTATAGGCAAGTTCCAATCTTCGCTCCAATGTACATCAGCAGAACACGTCAAAACTTAAATTAAAAGTTTCACTTGCTTTAAAAAAAAAATCCTTTTGTTGGCAGTCTCCCACTGATGACATGCAACAATCTTTGCATATGAAATCGCCTAGTCCCCTGCTTCGCTGCTAACTTTGTAGAAGTTCCAAAGCATTTCTGGAGCAAGAGATCTATTTGGATCGACAATGCCAAGCTGGGACCTGAGCCCTGAATGAGCTAAAATTACCAAAGCAAGAAGAACGTGGCTTTGGAAGCTACTTCCCCCAAGTGTGGGGTTTCTTCTAGTCAAGGGAGAGATACAGAATGTTGACTTTTTCCAGATGAACAAAGTTGAATGAAACCTCCAGAACTCACTGCAGGTTTCTGCTCTGAAACAAACTGCTGCTACAGAGTCCCTGTTCTCCCTGCTTCTTCTCCCCGAGCATAACATATGCACCTGACTTCCCAAAGTTGGTGAGTTCAACGTGGGCTGATTGGAGTGGACCATGTGCCGGGCACTGCAGGTGCAGAGAAAAGGAAGGCAGGTCCCTGTCCTGGAGGAGTTCACTGTTTGGTAAGAAGACAGACACAGTCACAACTAACCAAACAGGACACAGAATGCTCAGATAAGCGAGGAACAGCCAAGTCAAAGGAGAGCTCCAAGGAAGGAGGGTCTCCCACGGGGACAGAGAACGGAACAGGGTGCTGCCAATGCACTTAACCATTCCTCTATGACAGCCCTCCGCTCACAGGATTGGAAGCACCCATGTGTCTCCCCTTCCCACTGAAAGTGAGTTCCAAGGGCAGAGGCCCATCTGACACAATGATTAACCCATCCTGGGTGGCTTGAGGAGTGCCTGAGGGTGTGTTCTCAAGATGGTATGAAATACCATCTGCAGCCTAGGGGCAGCTGCAGAAACGAGGTGGCACTGGGGCCGCTATGAATGCCCAGGATGAGAAGCTGAAGTTCCTTCAGTAGGCAATGCGGAGCTGCAGAAAGTTCTACCAAGCAGTGACTTGACTATGACTGTGTCTTAGAAAATTATTCTGGCAGCAATTTGAAAAATAGATTGAGCAGGGTGATCAATTAGAAGACAGCTATGCTGGTTTAGATGTAAAACCTGGTGCAGGCCTGAATGTGGGCAGTGGGGGTAAAGTTAGAAAGCTGTACGAGAGAAACTGCAAAGCCCCTCTAGAATAGGCCCTTTCTCTGACCTGCAGTGCCTGGCTTCTGTCTATTTAGGCCAAACATCAGGCCCCAAGACTACCCTGAGGATGGTGCCCATTTTTTCTTTGCCACTCCAACAGACAGAAACCCTATATGGCAGGGCCTGAGAAGTTAACTTTTGGTCTCACCTGGGTTGTGCTGCCATTTCAATCCCAGGACCTCAGACCTGTGGGTGCACTGGAGCATTTGTTTATTATAGCACGGGGCCTGCGGTATAGGAAGTAGTAAGGGGACATATGGCAAGAGGAATTTAGCATACCCGAATAACAATAATGCAGCGAAAGCGCCTAGAGAGAATGGCACAGCATTTTAAGACTCGGAGCTTAAAAAACCAGTTTGGACCCTGTTTAAAAAAAAAAACAAAAAACAAAAAACATAAATTCAATATCATGAGCCCCAGGAGGAGACTGGATTGCAGTTGGAGAATGGTTAAGTTCTCCAAATGGGTTGCTCTCATTTTCACAAGCTGTTTGGCAAGTAAATGAGAGTGACGAATGAGACCGTGTCCAAAGGTGAGCCAAGTCTTGAGTTATGTGAACCAGGAGGATGGATGCTCTTCTGAGATTTCCTGAAGAAGATGTAACTTAGCAAGGAGGAAGGTATGTGTACTCTGAAGGAGGGAGGCTGGTAAGTGAAGAAGGGAAGAGCAGAAGGGGCTTGAAAATTCAGTGCTAAAAACTGCTCTTGAGCTCAAAAACTTGCTTTGAACTGAAAGCTTCACAGACAGTTCTTTTCTCTTCTTTTACTCCTTCCAAGCTTGCTGTGTGGCCGATGGAAGCATCAGCTACTTTACAAAGGAGACTTCCCAGTGGGCACCTGGCAACTGGAAGACCTGGGTTCTGAGTCTGGCTTTGTCACTTGCAGCTACCAGCGGCACAGGAGTCTCTAAGGCTCAGTGTCCTCATCTATACAGTGGGAATGGTAACAACAGCAAGCTCCACCAACAGGGTTCTGTGGAGGACTAACAGAGATAATGCACAGGCACAAAGCAAGACTGTCAATAAAGACTGTTTGTTTTTTCTGCTTGAACTGAAATCAAAGCTATGTATGAGGTCTGGCACACATGGAAACCATGGTGTAGACCAGCATATGCTACAAAATGCCGAGTCCCAAAGCAGCTGGCTTTGACATTTCCTGGATACAGGAAGAGGTACACTTGAAGACAGCTCTGGGTTGGCCTGGGCAAACAGTAATGAAACAAACTTCTCACCAAAAGCCATAACGTAGCCCCAAACTGCCTCCCTGAAACCCCGCTTTTGATGTCAGGGACGGACTAATTACTCATGGCTAATTCACAAAAACATTGCCTTCTCTGCCTCCCGCTTGAGGACTCACCTAAGCACATCAGGTCCCACAGCACAGTTGTATTTACAACTAGGACATGCCAAAAGAAGAGCTCTTTAAGACGAAGTCACTCTAAGCAATTCTTAGAGCTTCGGCATTTAAGATGGGGTTTCAAGACACACAGGAGAGTTCTTCCAGGATAAATGAATTCCCAAACCCACCCTGGCCCTTCCAATCAGGTCCACAGCCAGAGAACAGCCCCAGTTTAAAAATTAACCAGCTGATTGGAATTCTAAATGTGGTCTAGTCAACCTCAAGACCAAGTTCTTTCTCTTCTCCCCGCAACCTCCCGCCCCCTTTCTCTTCTCAAGGAAAAAAAAACACCTGAAGAGAGGTGGGGGAAAGTGCTTTTCAACTCACTTTGCTCAAGCTGGCACCACACTTCTTCTCTGGATCTACTCTGCCAATTTCCAGATGCTACCTAGTTTTGTGGGGTTTTTTTAAAATTGTTTTTAATATTCCCAAAGAGTTATTTCCAACTTGGAAGGATGAACAGTCTATACATTCAAGATTCATGGTCCTCAGACCAAAGATTACATTGTCTTATTAAAAAGACTTTTGTCGATTTTCAAAAATCAGAGTCTGTGGGGGCTGCCGTCTCCCCCAGCAGCCTCTCTACAGCGCTTGAAGAGCCAAGCACAGTGTTAATATTTACTGAATGAATAAATGGATGAAAGAACAATCTCTAAAAGAGGCAAACAGCCATCCCACACTAAAACATGTACATACCACTGACTCTTGCTGACATACACCATTTCTCTCCTAGGGCCCTTCCAGATCTAAGAGTATAACAGATGCATCAGGAGCATGCTTTCTTTTCTTATAGTCAAGGGGAAGCAATGGTTACAACCTAGTTATAACTTCCTGAGAGCAATTCTGTACTCCTGGGGGTGGTGGGGGGGGAATCTCCAAATCCCTTCCCTCAGGTAATTAAAATCAAGCAAACAAACAAAACAAAACCTCATCAACTACAAAGGTTTCCCTCCCTCGCCCCCCATATTTTCTTTCATTCTGTTTTTCTGGCCCCAGGCATGCCCAGGTGTCATGGGTGGGTTTATACCTCTGTGCTCCAGGGCTAGTCAGAGAGGTGGTAAGGACAGTCCTGCCAAAAGGGCCCCAGGTGCTCATCTGTCTCCAGCTTTTCTTGCACTCTTCAACTCTGGCAAACCTACTTTCCAGAGGCAACAAGGGGTGATGGAAAGGAACTTATCATGAAGTAGACGTCTAATGTACTGCTAATTTGCCAGGAGACCCTTGGAAAGTCACTTCTCTGTTTCAAGCCACAGTTTCTTTACTTGCCAAATTTAAACATGATAAATGCTGAATTAATCTTTTAAGCTAAATGAAGAAAGCTAAGGAAGTGGGAAAAGATAGGAAAGGTCTCAAACTACAAAATACCAGCAATAGCAACTCATCCCTGGTCTTCTCTTTGCACTGGAGGGCAGAGTGGCTTACCGTCTGCTCAGTCTGAGGTACACCCTCCTTACTTACCAGGAATAGCTAGAAGGCTGCTCCCCAAAACAGAAGTGACACTTTCCTCTTCTACTCCTGTCTGTACCCAAGCCTCCAGAACTGGCTGTGAAAGAGGATCTGCTGACTTTACAAAGGAGAAGGCGCTTCAGTATGGCAGAAGGAACTTGGTGAAGGAGACTAGGGGGCTGGTTTCTTGTCCAACTCTAACTGAACCTCAGCATTCTCACCTGTCAAATGGGGATGTGCCACCTGCCTTACCTTTCTCTCAGGGCCCTGGGAAAGCAGGAATGGGAAGTCTAGTCTTATCCTGGCCCTCAGCTCTTACTCGAGGAGCCTTCTGGGAGATTCAAAAGGAGTGTGGAGGCTGAGGATGCTAAGTGCCACTAACTCTTTACCTCTGCACCTATTCTGGGAGGGGAAGGAGAGAGGCACCCAGTCCCCAGTGATCAAGGCCTGTTCATCCCATCCAGGGGCCGCCCGGATGGGACAAGGATGTCACAGCTCTCCTCTGTGAAGAGGGACTCCCACCTGGAAGAGTCTGAAGATATCAAGCCTTGACTCCTCAGGCGGTACTGCGGGCCCTAAAGGGAGAGACAGCCAGCTAGAGAAACTTAAGGAGACACAGCAGAGAGGCAAGGAAGTGAGACGGAGGGAAAGAGAAGGTGGGAGAGAAGTGAAGGGGCAAACAGGCAGAGAGAGAAAGGGAAAGTGAAGCAGCCAGAGACTAGAAACAGGAAGAGCAGGACAGACACAGAGACACGGAGACAGACTGACAGCGCGCGAGCTGTCCGGGAGGCGGGAAGACAAAGGGGACCATCCCCTGTTTTTAACTGGTCTGGCCTTCTACAGACACCCCGCTCCCCACGGAGAAAAGCCTACGGGACGGGAGGAGGGGGCCGGAGCGAGCAGCGGCTCCCCCCGGCCCCTCCCCGGCTCCTGGCCCCGCCCGGCCCCCGGGTCCCTCCCGGGCCCCGCTCACCTGCCAGCGCCAGGATCTGGGCCCTGTGGAGCAGCAGCGCGCCCCAGTCGCGGGGGGCGCGCGGGGGGCTCTCGGGCCCAGCGCCCAGCTCCTCCGGGCCCCGGTACACGGCGTACACCTTCTGGTTGTCAAAATCCA
>SJXQ01012117.1:204269-273011 GCA_006408695.1 Aepyceros melampus
AGAGAAAAAGGAGGGGTCCAGGGGCTCAGAGGGAGAGGTGGTCGGGGGGGGGGGGGGGGGCGGAGGAGGGGGTTTGGAAGCGCACCGCCACTCGCGAAGTCAGACCCGAGCAATCACAGCCGGAGTGCGATTCGCCGAGGGAAGGGGAAAGGGCCGAGAGACTGCATTGCAATAATGATAATAACAATAGCCTTGCAGGAGGAAAAAAAAAAATGCATTGACTAATCATCAGAGTCGCGCTGCATGCTGGATTCGTCGCTTCAACAATCGCGCTACAAACCAAATTGCATGGCAGCAAAACTGCACTGCAAAGGAAAGGAGAGTGTGAGAGAAGAAAAGCAGGGCGAGGGGCAAGCTTGTTTGGATTCCTAAGTGTAAACTTGCACTTGCAAGCAAGCAGAATTTTGGAGTATTTCAAATAATTCTAAGCACTCCTCTCAACTCCTTTAGTTCACTTTCTTTTTCTTTTTGGCAGAAACTGCCAGCTCACCTGCGGGGTCAGTCAGCTAGAAATATTCCCCCTGTGCTGCCAAACTAGTTCTGACCAGAATTTGGGGCTTATTTGGGATTTCCAGTTGGACGAGCTGGCTGGGATGGTGGAGAGTTTATCAAGGGCCCCTCTCAGCTGGAAGGAGCAGGGTAGCCTCTCTCCCCTGTAGTCTTTCAGCAGTGAGGTCCCCTCCACAGCATGCAGGTCTCTAAACTGGGACCTGCTGGATTGAGCAGGGAGAGGAGGGATGCTCTCATTTCTGGGGCATCTCGAGGAGTTCAGGAACGGGACTCTGTGGAACACCAGTCTTTGCTCTGTCCCTAGTGTCACAGGCAGAAGGAAACCTGGTGGGGCTTTTGTCCCCCGGCAAAGTATGAACACCATCAGCCTAAAGAGGGCTGACTGGGGTTGTTCCTCATAGGAACTGCATCCCGCATCCCACGTTAGAGGGGGTCAGCATCCTCACATTGAGGCCTCTGAGAGGGTAGACTTTGTATCCAGTGTGGCTACTTATATTCCCATTGCTTAGCACAAACTTGGCACTGGTAGGGGCTCAGTGAATTTTGGGTGGAAAATAATAATAATTAAAAATTCACATTCACCCAGCCATCCAGTCACACCAATTTATTCAAGCAACCAATATTCATTGGGTATGCATCACATGCCAGATTCTGCCCTAAGGGCTGGTGGTAGAGAGAGGAAAACACACAGGATAAACACCTGGATCTCTTGCAGTGTTAGACAGTGTACAAGAGCTTGAGTCTTGATTGTGGATTTATATGCTGAAATTAGGTTACTATGAATAAACCTCCTCTGTCCTGGAAACACAGTCTGGTCGGAAAGTATTAAGAAAGTATAAGTAATTATGTTATAGTGAGAAAAGTGTTCTCATAGAGGAATGTTGAATGGAGGTGACAGACTGAATTACATATTATATATTTTAAAAAATTCATTTTAATGAACTCAACTTGTAATAAAAAAGCAAAATAAATGTGCCAAAATGTTTCTTAGTAGTCGTGGGTGACTTTCTTTTCCTTTGTGTGTTTATGTTTATATAACTATTTTCCCCAATAAGCAGGTGTTACTTTATAATCAGAAAGCATTAAACATTATTTTTTTAAAAAGCACTATGCTCACATTTCAGATTAGCTACATGAATGATTAAGGATAAGCCAAAAACCCCATCAACACGTTCTCCCTAGATCCAACTGTACAGGTCAGATTGAGTTCCTTTAAACAGAGCCTCTGATACACACACAGGTAAGACCACATGTTGTATGGATGCAGTTGTTGAACCTCTGTTGGCCCACATACTTGTGGAAAAAAGAGGAGCCACTCTGAATTGTTCCAGCAGGTTTACTTCATGATTATGATTTGTTTGGACTGATCTTGCATGCGTTTTTATTCTCAGAATACATTCCTATGGTGGTCAAGGGGAAGTAATGTGTAGCAAGACTTCTGATTTAAAAGATGAATCATGCAGAGCTGGTCATATTAAATGAACTACCATGAAACTACAAACTATGTTTGCAAAATAATTTCAAGTAGCACCCTGGCCAACCTCCTGCCCGTCTAGATGAGAGTGACCTCAAAGTACATTACCAGTCTCATCTCTTATCACCTTCCTGGACATTCCAGTACATTTCAGACACATTAAACTATTTGACATTTTCCAAGAGAGCATGTTTTATCAGGATCTCAAGCCTCTGTGCGTTTTCTGCCCTCATCCTGGGAAGTTCTTCCTCCCCGGAGTATACAGTGACCTCACCCTCCCCTGAAGGCCAGTGTGCAAGTCACTTCCTCTGTGAAGCTTCCCCAACCAATCTCTCTCCTCAAGCACAGGCAGTTTCCTTCTACTCTTTTGTCCATCACATTTTATCTTCTCTCATTAGAATGAGCTCTCTGGGGGTGGGATGGGGGGACAAAAAGGCTGGGTAACCTCAGCATCCTAGCGTGAAACTGGGGAGAAAATGCTAATAAAACAAAGGCATTAAAGAAAGACACCGCATGAATAACAAACCTCTTGCATGCTTTTGCTGAACATCTGTCCCATCTTTTCAGAGTTGGAGCTGAATCTCAGCTGTCTTTCCCATTCCCAGTAACCAACATGCCCATCATGGCTCCTCTCTTTGTGAGACAGACACATCCATGAACATATTAAGTACCACTGCACCCTCAGGTTCAAACAAATTCTCCACCCAAGTCAGTGTAAATAGTTCTCATTAGGGGGCAGTTTCACTTTCCAAGAACCCAGAAAGGAGAAAAGAACAAATAATGACATGGATGCCAACAGAGTAAACATGGACTCTATGTTTTCTTGCAGGTGCACAGAATGGATTCTAGAGAAGGAATGGCATGAACAGGAGGTTCAAAGAGACAGCGTTCAGCAGCCTAAAGGCAACAGAAAGACAACCAGAGTTTCTGCTTCCTGTGTGTATCACACAGTCTTTTAACAAAGCTTTTGGGGAACCTACTAAGTGCGTATCCTTTGTCCTAGTGAAAACTGGAGTCAGAGTACCTCTTTGATCCAGGGACTGTTGCCGCAGGCTTTACACACACCAGAAACTCAAGATGTTGATGATTCAGTGTTGGCAAACAAAGTTCAAAAGTACATATTTCAGACTTAAAAGAGGTGGTTAAAAATGTCCTGTTTGACCAAATCATGTATGAACCTCCTCTTCAGTATCCCTGCCAAATGGTCATCCAAACACTTCTTATATGGTTCTAATGTTAGGAAGTTTACCAGCACCTCTTCTCTTTGGGACACTACTAACTGTTAGGTCTTTCATACTTACACTGATACAGAACCTTTCCCCCTGTAGCTGTCATACTAAGTTCACCACCAAGACTCTCCTGCCAGCCCATCAGATATGGAAAAACTTGGGATCTTATCTCATCAGGATCTTTGTCTTCTGCCCAGACATCTTCACTTCCTTCACCTGTCTTTCCTCATATGACCTGGTTTCAGTGATGATAATTGTGATATCTACTTTTCTTCCTCCAAAGCTTATGTCAGCCACCAAGTATATATGATTTCAATTAATTTCACACCAAATCCTTGAAGTGTGTATTATGAACCTCATGATAGAGTTAGGAAAACTGGCCAAAGAGTTTAGTTCTGGGGAATCCAGGAAAGCCTGTGGTCATATTTGCACTTTAGACATTTTAGATTAGAAATGGTGTGGGTAAGGATTGGGGAGAAGCAGGACTGGGGAGTGGGAGGCCCATGATGAGGCTGCCTGTCTTCTCCCTGCCCCTCCCCTGGCTCCTTCTTTCTACCAGCCAAATGTACTTTGCCTCTCTTCCAAGTTACTTTAATGGAGCAGAAAATGTACACATCTGGGGCAGCTTTGCAACTGTGTCTCCTTGCGCTTTCCTGTCGAGTTTTGCAGAGCCTTGGGTTAATGTCAAGCTCCTTCAGTTTAGCCAGCTGAAGCATGATCAGTGGCAGCAGGGGGACTTATGTTTCATATTACTGCATGGAATTCTCAATGTACTTTGTAAAACTATTTTAAGGAGACCTGGGTTCTGTGAGTTTTTAAAGCAACTGGAGCGTGTCTTTTCAACCTCTCTGCTAATGATTGACCACATTTTTTCATGATTTTGCCTTTTTCCCCCTATGATATTTAATTTGACTTTTTAAGTCTTTGCTTTAAAAGAAAAAACTTTTTTTTTAAAAATTCTGTCCAGAAAAACAACTTGCTGTGCTATGAGCTCAGGGCCATTGTCTTTTTAGGCTGATTCAAGGAAGGAATGTTGACACATGGCTGGGAGGATCTGGGACTGTTGGGAGGCCCATGCTGGGCATTACCCTGAACTGCTACCATCACCAAAACGGTGGCATAAACACAGTGTATCCGTGTGAACTCCTGATGGTGAAGTCTGGCTCAGTCTGACAATGGGGTTTTAGGCAGGGGAGGAAAGGGACAGGAGACAGGGGGAAGGAAGGAAAGAGAGGACTTGTATGTTGTGAACAACCTCAAAGGCCAGTGAACACTACCTAGAGTGAGAGGGAATGCCAGCTTGTCATGTAGGTGACAACCTGGAGGGTCAAAGGAATGTGGGCTTTAGAATCAGACCTTTGCTGTAACTTTGGCCAAGACAGTTTGCCTCCCTCAGTTCCCTTACCCATAAAATGAGGCCAATAATATGTATCTTCTGAATATATTGTGAGAATTGGGATAGGAGGAGTTTTTACCTTTTCTGTGTATCAGAATCACTCGGGGAAAATAAAAAATATGCCACTCCCAGGTCCTGTCCCCCAGCATCCTGTGATACAATTGGTCTGGGGATGGGACCTGGGAAATGTTTTCTTTTTAAGTTCCTGGATTATTTTAAGACTTCCCTGGTGGCTCAGATGGAAAGCGTCTGTCTACAATGTGGGAGACCTGGGTTTGATCCCTGGGTTGGGAAGTTCCCTGGAGAAGGAAATGGCAACCCACTCCAGTAAATCAGATCAGGCTGAGCATGTCTGAGTTGGAAGATTTTTAGGTAACATGGTAGTCACAAAGAAATTGCTCAGCAAATCCTAGATACTATTTTCAGGGAAAAGACACAGGGCTCTGAAATGTTTGTTTGAAAAGTGACACACTCAGATGACCGTTATATCTATTACTGTTGGCAAGAATCCCTAGAAGAAATGGAGTAGCCCTCAGAGTCAACAAAAAGAGTCCGAAATGCAGTACTTGGGTGCAATTTCAAAAATGACAGAATGATCTCTGTTCATTTCCAAGGCAAACCATTCAATATCATAGTAATCCAAGCCTATTTCCCAAGCAGTAATGCTGAAGAAACTGAAGTTGAATGGTTGTGTGAAGACCCACAAGACCCTCTAGAACTAACAGCCAAAAAAGATGTCCTTTTCATAATAGGAGACTGTAATGCAAAAGTAGGAAGTCAAGAGATACCCAGAGTAACAGGCAAATTTGGCCTTGGAGTACAGAATGAAGCAGGACAAGGTTAATAGAGATTTGCTAAGAGAATGCCCTGGTGATAGCAAATACCCTCTTCCAACAACACAAGAGAAGACTCTACACACGGACATCACCAGAAAGTCAATACCAAAATGAGATTGGTTATATTCTTTGCAGCCAAAGATGGCTCAAATCACGAACTCCTTATTGCCAAATTCAGACTGAAATTGAAGAAAGTAGGGAAAACCACTAGACCATTCAGGTATGACCTAAATCAAATCCCTTATGATTATACAGTGGGAATGACAAATATATTCAAAGGATTAGATCTGATAGAGTGCCTGAAGAACTATGGACAGAGGTTCGTGACATTGTACAGGAGGCAGGGATCAAGACTATCCCAAGGAAAAGAAATGCAAAAAGGCAAAATGGTTGTCTGAGGAGGCCTTACAAATAGCTGAGAAAAGAAGAGAAGCAAAAGGCAAATGAGAAAAGGAAAGATATATCCATTTGAATGCAGAGTTCCAAAGAATAGCAAGGAGAGGTAAGAAAGCCTTTGTCAGTGACCAATGCAAAGAAATCGAGAAAAACAACAGAATGGGAAAGACTAGAGATCTCTTCGAGAAAAACAACAGAATGGGAAAGACTAGAGATCTCTTCAAGAAAACTAGAGATACCAAGGGAACTTTTCATGCAAAGTTGGGCACAGTTAAGGACAGAAATTGTATGGACCTAACAGAACAGGAGATATTAAGAAGAGGTGGCAAGAATACACAGAAGAACTGTACAAAAAGGATCTTCATAACCCAGATAATCAAGATGGTGTGATCACTCACCTAGAGCCAGACATCCTGGAATGTAAAGTCAAGCAGGTCTTAGGAAGCATCACTCCAAACAAAGCTAGTAGAGGTGATGGAATTCCAGTTGAGCTATTTCAAATCCTAAAAGATGATGCTTTGAAAGTGTTGCACTCAATATGTCAGCAAATTTGGAAAACTCAGCAGTGGCTACAGGATGGGAAAAGGTCAGTTTTCATTCCAGTCCCAAAGAAAGGCAATGCCAAAGAATGCTCAAACTACTCATTGCACTCATCTCACATGCTAGCAAAGTAATACTCAAAATTCTCTAAGCCAGGCTTCAACAGTACATGAACCTTGAACTTCCAGATGTTCAAGCTGGTTTTAGAAAAGGCGGAGGAACCAGAGATCAAATTGCCAACATCCGTTGGATCATTGAAAAAGCAAGAGAGTTCCAGAAAAACACTTACTTCTGCTTTATTGACTATGCCAAAGCCTTTGACTGTGTGGATCACAATAAACCGTGGAAAATTCTGAATGAGATGGGAATACCAGACCGCCTGACCTGCCTCCTGAGAATTCTGTATGCACTTCAAGAAGCAACAGTTAGAACTGGACATGGAACGACAGACTGGTTCCAAATCAGGAAAGCAGTAGGTCAAGGCTGTATATTGTTACCCTGCTCATTTAATTGTATGCAGAGTACATCGGGCAAAATTTTGGGCTGGATGAAGCACAAGCTGGAATCAAGATTGACAGGAGAAATATCAATAATCTGAGATATGCAGATGGCACCACCCTTATGGTACAAAGCGAAGAGGAACTAAAGAGCCTCTTGATGAAGGTGAAAGAGAAGAGTAAAAAAGTTGGCTTAAAACTCAACTTTCAGAAAACTAAGATCATGGCATCTGGTCCCATCACTTCATGGGAAATAGATGGGGAAACAATGGAAACAGTGACAGTCTAATTCTGGGGCTCCAAAATCACTGCAGATAGTGACTGCAGCCATAAAATTATAAGATGCTTGCTCCTTGGAAGAAAAGCTATGAGTAACCTAAACTGCATGTTAAAAAGCAGAGACATTACTTTGCTAACAAAGGTCCATCTAGCAAAGCTATGGTTTTTCTAGTAGTCACATATGGATGTGAGAGTTGGACTATAAAGAAATCTGAGCTCAGAAGAATTGATGCTTTTGAACTGTGTTGTTGGAGAAGACTCTTGAGAGTCCCTTGGACTGCAAGGAGATCCAACCAGTGCACTCTAAAGGAAATTATTCCTGAATATTCATTGGAAAGACTGATGCTGAAGTTGAAGCTCCAATACTTTGGCCACCTGATGCGAAGAACTGACTCATTGGAAAAGACCCTGATGCTTTGAAAGATTGAAGGTGAAAGGAGAAGGGGACGACAGGATCAGATGGTTGGATGGCATCATTGACTCAATGGACATGAGTTTGAGTAGGCTCCGGGAGTTGGTGATGAGCAGGGAAGTTGGCATGCTGCAGTCCATGGGGTCACAAAGAGTTGGACATGACTGAGTGACTGAACTGAAGTGAACTTGTGGCTCAATTGGTAAACAATCTGCCTGTAATGTGGGAGACCTAGGTTCAGTCTCTGGGTGGGGAAGATCACTTGGAGAAGGAAATGGTAACCTAGGCCAGTATTCTTGGCTGGAAGGTCCCATGAATAGCGGAGTCTGGTGGGCTACAGTCCATGGGGTTGTAAAGAGTCGGACATGACTGACAGACTTTGCACACTCGCATCCTTACTAAGTGTGTGGTCATGGACAAATATCTTAATCTCTCCAAGCCTCAGTTTCTTCTTGGAAATATTAATACAGCTTCATAGAGTTGCTGTGAGAATTAAATGAGATAACCCATATAAAATGTTTGGCACAGTAGCTGACACATAGTGAGTTCTCAATATATGATAGTTGCTATTATTATTATTGTCACTGTCATTATTGTTACTAGAATGCTTATCCCCATGTGAAAGTAAGACTGAATATAATGAGATAAATTATCCTGATAATTATCTAACGAGCACTCCACAATGTTTCAATCCCAGAGCTATTCTCTTTAAACCAGAGCCTGTGGGCACAGGGTTGTAGTCACCAAAGACAGACCCAGATCTCACAAGTTCAAAAGGTATTGAGATTATGGGCCTTGCCCAGGCCTGCTGCAGCAAACACTTCCAGGAGAATGTATTTGGATCCATTCATTCTTTCAAACTTACTATTTGTGTTTTCTTCGAAGAAATAACAAACTGCATTATATAAAATCTAAAATGCAGAAGTGTTTACAGCAGTCTGAAGCCAGATGTCTTGGCCTGATCAAGTAGGCAACACAATGGTCGAGTTCAACCAATCAGATCTCAGCTACATTTTGATCTCATGTTGGTTACACTTAGTAGTTGGCTACATGAATGACCTGAATCCAGGCATTTTAGTCTAGGTGTGTATACTCCGCATTAGCAAAGCAAAACAAACCAATTCCCAATGGGTGAAGACCAAAAAAGATTTGTAAATAGAAGAGGGAGAAGAAATGCTGTCACAAAGGAAGAGCATTTGAATTGGTTTTGAAAAAAAAAACCAATAAATTAGCCTACCTGGTAAGAAAGCAACTTGCCTCAACTATGAATTTCAATCAGGGGACTATTAGTTTTAGAAGCCGCCTCTGGTTTCCATTATTAATTCATTCTGTTACTTTTCAGCTGAAATGTCACTTCCCCAGGAAAGGCTGGCTGGCTTGCTCCTCCCATCCCCCTTCATAGACTAGCTCAGGTCCCTGTTACGTATTTCCACTGCTACTTACATTTTTTCATGAAGTTTATTATAGTATATATTTATTCTATCATTGTCTGTCTCTGCCACTAGGTCAAAAGCTCCTTTAGGGAAGAGGTCCTATCTTTTTTCTTCACCAGTGTATCCTAGCACCCAGCCTGGCATAAGGCAGACTCTAAACAAACACTTGTTGAATGAATGCATATCTGAAACAGACCCTGGAGGAGAGGAAGCCCGCAAAGGTGAGGTGGGAGAGGTGTCCCAAGGGCCTTATTCTGTCCCTCTGAGTCTTATCTTCCTCTTGAGAGTGTCTGTGTGTTTCTGGGCCCCCACCCTGTCTGGTCCCCATAACCTGACCCCTCAAAACAATAAAAGCCCTCAATTTTCCTTTAGAACCACTGGACAGACTGACATTTTCAAAATGTTTTTCTAAATGTAAAGAGAGAAAAAATTGGAAATAATTATAGAAAAATTATCACATTGACAATCACACATAGTTATCACACACTGGAACCAACAATAAACGTTAATAGTATCCAGAACCTCACTGACACAGTCCATGGGCCTCCTGGGACACAAGGTAGTGATTTTTGCCTCATCCTACAAGGGTAAACTTTCTTTTTATCCTGCTGTTAGCTAGGTGTCACTGACTCTCAAGGCCCTACTCATGGTGAACACTGGCTCATTCTAGTTTTTTGATGATGCCAACATTATTTGGCAGGTAACAGGGCAACTTTGCTTCAGTGGCCACATGCTGGTTCTCTGGTGATCATCTCTGCCCATTTCAAGCAACTGTGGCTCAGAATATCTGCCCTTCACAGGTCTACAGAGGGCCAGAGTACACCCCACCTTGTCATCCATTCTTAGACTTTTGTTTGATAACTCTGAATTGCCATTCTGCGTCACAGGCACACAAGGGAACATTCATTCATGGAACTGAATCTTCTCAGAAAATCATGAATAACTCTGATTTTCTTAAGAATATATCCTAACCACACCATAAATTCAATACAAAATCTGAAAAATGGTATGAAAACAAAACTAACAACTATTGATTTCCATAATAGGATCTATTCAGGCTGTTTTATACCTATCACCTTTAATATTTTCAGAGCACTCACAAGATTTGATATTTACATTTTTTTTCTAATGAGGAAACTGAGACTTATAGAGGTAACAGCAGTTGCTTATAGTCATGTGGAGAAGCCCTGAACCTTAGTTTCTTGACCCAAAATCTGGTTTCAAGGACTGTTTGATATAGGCCTTACCTCAGAGTTTCCTGGGCAACAAGGAACTGAATTGATTGTAGTTTCATCCCCACTCCCTTTTTTAGAGGCTTGAATCTTGACTAGAAATCTGAGAACTAGATCTTAGGGCAAAATCTAATATCTGTTAATCCACGCATCCCTAGCTTGAGTAGCTAATGATTCTGAGAATATTGATGATGTGACTACCATAACTACATCATCTAGGGTTTCTGAAACCATGGTTACTTACTCCAGAGACCCTGATTTCTTTTTAAAGAACTCTGAGGTTTCTAGCTCAAGCAGATTTTTATATTCTTATAGCCTCTGTTGATAGTCAGGAAAGAACTACTGGGGATTACCTGTAACCACAAAGTCTGGAAGGAGCCTCCACTGAGCTGGAACAGACTGGACAGCTCCAGTTAGAGAAATCTCTGTGAGAAATGTCACCCCACCCCATTCTTACCCTCCGTTACTTGGAGGAATAAAAACAAGAAGAGAAATAACAGCCATGAACTTTTGTGGAATGTTTACCTCATGCCAGGCTTTACATACATTTCTCATTTAATCCTCAAAGCCATCCTGGGTGGCAGGTACTATTATTAATAGTATCAGCCACATTTGAAGGTTGAAGAAACCTAGGTATAGGGATGCTAGCTAACTTTCCCAAGGTCACATGGGAGTATATGGTGGAGCCAGGGCCCAAACTCAGGCTATCTGACTCTAGAGGCCCAACCACGGATCTGTACTCCAACTCTGGCTCCATCTGGGTCAGACTCTTGACCCAGTGAGGGTGACCTCTCCCTGGGGAGGTGATAAATCATCCATCCTCAGAGGGTCATCTACTGGTTTGCAAGGGATGTCCAGACCACTCTGATTGGTCCAGGTGAGACCCTATCAGGCACTCTCAAAAAACATCCTGGAGTTTATTAACATTTTCATCCCATGTTATGGTGGATGGGAATGTACTAGATTCAGTCAGCAGTATAAAGACGGCTTTCTTTTACTTACTCAAAATCAATTTATTTATACCACAATCAGTTCAGTTCAGTTCAGTCGCTCAGTTGTGTCCGACTCTTTGCGACCCCATGAATCGCAGCTCACCTGGAACAAGAGACTTTGTTTTTTTTTTTTCTCTCTAACTCAATCAATCAGTCATTTGGTGGGTGAATCGGTGGTGGGTGAGCTGTGTGCAGAATATCAGAACCCCACCTCCCCTTCTTTACTATCAGGTACATCTTTATTATTATGGAAAATAAATGGCTAGAATAGAGGAAGAAGAGATTACTCAGTTAAGGGTGACGCTTACTTGTTTTTTCTAAAATATAAGATCATCTTAGTTCAGTTCAGTCGCTCAGTCGTGTCTGACTCCTTGCGACCCCATGAATCGCAGCACTCCAGGCCTCCCTGTCCATCACCATCTCCCGGAGTTCACTCAGACTCACATCCATCGAGTCGGTGAGGCCATCCAGCCATCTCATCCTCTGTCGTCCCCTTTTCCTCCTGCCCCCAATCCCTCCCAGCATCAGTCTTTTCCAATGAGTCAATAGGCAAGGGTCTATAAGACTCTGGATGAGGTGGCCAGAGAGTTTAACTCAATTGGCAGAAAGAATAAGTACCTGGGCAGGCCCCACCCAACTCTGCTAATGCATCCAGCCTTTGCTGGGCCATCAGATAGTCTCCGATCACTGAACTCTGCTTTTGGCTCCAGGACCCAGAGCAAAGAGGCGGCCGGCACAGAAGGGGTTATGAGGCAACAGGAAAAGTGAAATACGCACAGGCTTTAGACCCAGAGTTGTGTTCAATTATTGCTCCATTACCTTGAGCAAATCTCTTTCAGGTTTCTCAACTATCAAATAGAATCCTATAAAGGTGTCCCAAGGTCCAAAAGACTGTGGAAAGAGACTGGCAGGACCAATACTTCATGCACAGTAGGTCCCATGAAAACCAGCTGTCTTCTGCATTCTCATCTTCTGAGAGAATCTCTGTTACGTTTTTCTCCCAGGAGGTCACCTGGACTTCCTAGGTGGCACTAGTGGTAAAGAACTCTCCGTCAATCAATGCGGGAGACAAAGGAGACGCTGGGTTTAATCCCTAGGTTGGGAAGATCCCCTGGAGAAGGCGGGCCTGGCAGCCCACTCCAGCATTCTTGCCTGGAGAATCCCATGGACAGGGGAGCCTGGCGGGCTACAGCCCATAGGATGGCAAAGAGTCCGACATAACTGGAACAACAGCATGCACACACCAGGAGGTCACTGGGTAACGACAGGAGGGATCACCAGAAGCCAGGTATTTGGGGGTGCAGTATCTTCCCCCCTCTCCCCAAAGACTGGCCAGCATTACTGCAGAGATACCGCTCACCATTCTCTCCTGGCCAACCCTGGGGCAGTGTGCTTTGTTTGAGAAAGCTAGGACCTTAGCAAGATTTGCATTTTTATCTTAAAAAATTTTAGGACTTAAGCTGAGTTTGGGGTTTTATTGTCTGCTTTTAAAATTATGTTCAGCTTTTGTATATTTAAAATATGCCTTCAAAATTGTGAAACACAGTGTTCTCAATCATAAAGTAGGATGAGTTATGCTATGCTTTTTTCTGTTCCCAGCTCTGGGTTCTCTTTTTGTCTCCTTATATGAATTTTTCTGCAGTGTCCTAACTTACGTCCTAACTTATCTGGGATACTGGCTGTGAAATTCTGGACGCTATTCTTAACTCCTGTGAGACTGCCTTATGCATTCATTTATCTACTAATGACTATTTGTTGAGGGCTCATTATATGCCAAAAGCTTTACTTAATATTTGGGAAACAGTGGAAAGCCGGACAGACTGTTTTCTTCCATAAAATGGGAAACTAAGCTTTTAGGATTGAGAAAAGCAAATGAGATAGTATAGGTAAAAGAGAAGAAAAGGCAAAGAAAAGGACTGAAGTTTATTGAGATCTTTGTCCCTGGCAGTCTTAGATGCTTCACTGCAATGCTCGTAATAACCTTACAGACCCACCAACTGAGGATCAGAGAGGAAAAGGTAGGGCCTAAGTTACATCCTGGATTCAAACTCCACTCTGCTCTGTTGCTTCTCTGGTACCTGGCACATTGCTTGTCATTTGCTAGGTGTGTTAATTCCCATTACAAGCTCCATGTAGAATCTGGGAGGCTGTACTCCTGTTCCTGCTAGCTTCCTGACATCTAACAGCACCAACTGTGATCTGGGTAGAGTAAGAGGTACTTGAATGAAAGGTCCAAATGCTATCCCCTGGTTCCCTTGGGGGCAAGATGCAAAGAAAGCTTATGAAAGGTAGTGGCGTAGGGGGACATATGCATGAAGCTTACAAATTTAAATTCACCATTGGAACATGCGAATAGTTATTAGTAACTTTAAGTCATCAGGGAAAGGACTCTGGACTTCAGGCATCCAGAATCATCAGCTTAGGGGAAATCCAGCAAGTGGACTCTTGGCAAGAAAAACATTCCTTTTCCCAAGTCAACACATTTCTGCTGCTTTGACCTTTAAAGATGAAATAATCAAAACTCTACCCCTCTGACTTTTACCACTCCAAGTGGAGGCAGATCTCATTTGCACAAACAACGAGGTACATTTTTCCACTTGAGATGTCCAGTGTCCAAGGAAGAAAGCATCTTCCAGGAAATATTCACTTAGGACCTGCACACTTTCAAGAGGCTGAAAGAAGCATAGGAAATGAAATCACCCTGCTTACACTTGGCAAGGGGGCTGCAAAACTGCCCCAAGCTAAACAAGCTGGACCTGTGCACCAGTTTTTCTTCCACCTTTCTGTTTGGACAGGTCACAGCAAGAGCACAAAACAGACTTACCAACACAGGAGCCAGATAAGTACTGTCAACATGGTTTTAATTTTTGAGAAAATACTTATCTTTGGTAGTAAAAAAAGGAAAGGCTATGCCGGAGAGTGCTTGTTGCCACTGAGGAAAGTTGGGAGGGTTACCAGAATGAAAAGGCAGACAGGGTGGAAGGAAAGAAGAACTCTGCAAGCAAAGAAAGGGAAAAGAAAAAAAATCTTTTCCTTGCCATAAAGAAATTTCATCCTGAAGGTTCTTTTTTTCTTCTTTTCTTGGCAGTGTAATAACACCTTAAAATAGTGTTATAAGACGGAAACAGATTCTGTAGAAGCGGGAAACCAAGAATAGTGATATCAGAGAACTTACAGCCCAAACCTCTCATTCTAGAAATGATTAAACTGCAGACAGAAGGACAATGATTTACCCAAAGTCAAAAAGTTTGTCTTTGACCAAATCAGTCCTGGCACCCAGCTTCTGGTGAGCCTTTCCTCTATCGTATATTGCCATGCTCGCTACTGATCATGGGCGAAAGCCTCCAGAAAAAGGTGATTTTATCTGTGCCTCTGGCATTAGCTTATCTACTCCTAGAGAACCATATAACTCATCATTTGCAAGGTTTAGCGTCAGGAAGCCTTTCCTACTTGGGGAGAGGGTGTCCTGCTGCCATTTCCATCTGCCCTTTCTGCCTTCTCCTCTACTTCCCAACCGACCCCCATCAGTGAGATTCTCTAACACTCTGGCAAAAGCATGAACCCAACCCATTTTGGAGGGTTGACCTAAGCATAGCTGATGTGCAGTCTGGACTCCCAAACAGGCTTGACTGAAATATGAAAGCAAAAGCGCCAGAATGCAGTGAAGTGATCCAAGCTTTGATAAATCTGAGTTCCAATCCCAGCTCCACAGCCCATCAGCTGGGCAAAGCTGGGGAAGTCACTTGACTTCTCTGAAGCTTGGTCTCCTTATCTGTGGTATAGGGAGGCTTACCTCATAGGGTACTTGATACAATTAAATAAGAGAGCATGCAGAAAGCCTCCAGTCCAGATCTTTGCACACAGTGGACACAGGTGTAAACAAAAGCATTAAAAAAAAATCTGATTGAGAAAGCATAGGTGGATAGCCCAAACTCAAAAAATATTTCCTGGACCACTTTCTTTGAGCCAGACCCTGTGCTAAATGTTGTGACAGAGACAAAAAAGAAATGGGCCTTACCTGGAGAGAATCATTTTTTTCCCTCACTGTTATGGGTTGAATTGTGTCCTCCCCCCAAAATCTATGTCAACGTCCTAACTCCTCTCTGTGAATGTGACTTATTTGGAAATTGGATGTAATTAAGTTAAAACAAGTTCATTAAGGTGGGTCCAATCCAAAATGACTGATGTCCTTATAAAAGGAGAAAAACGATCTGTGAAGACAGAGACATGTAGGGATAATGTGGGGATGATTACAGAGCTGAGATGGAGAGATGCAACTGTAAACTAAGGAAGTCCAAGGGATGACAGCCACCACCGGAAACTGGAAGAAGCGGAACAGCCTGAGAGTGAGCATGCTCTGCCAACATCTTGATATTGGACTTCTAGCCCCCAGAAGAGGGAGAGAATAAATTTCTGTTGTTTTAAGCTATCCAGTTTGTGGTACTTAGTTTCGGCAGCCTTAGGAAACTAATACAATTGAGGAGACACGCAAGGGAGCCAATTCAATAACTGTAACAGAAGAAGTGGAACAACATTTATTGAGTTTCTTGTGCTGAGCCTGTTACATTTATTCAATTATGTGATCTTGGTTAAGCCAGTAAGAAAGGTTTCTTGTGAGGCTCGGGGCTAATGGAGGTATGTGTAGGTGGAGGTAGTTTGTCCAAGAAAACGGGCAGCCTGTGGCTGCCTGACTATTCCCTATGGTTGGAATTGACACCTGAAGGATGGCTAGAAGCTCTGTAGGTATGAGAGGGTAGAGAGAGCAGACACCATGTGGGCTGAGAACCCAGTGTATAAGGAAGCAGGGAAGGATGAACTAGCTTTGGAACTCTCAGGAAATTACAAATATTTAAGCATTGCTTAGAGCATAGTGCTATCTTTCTTTTAGACTGTCTTCTCCACTTTGATATCCCACAGAACCATCTTATTCAAAATGTCCCCAAATGAACTAGACCCTTTTTCTACCTCCATGCATACCTCTCCTTCCTTGCTCTCTCTCCTGTCTTCCCTGATTTAGTGAATGGTCCACTTACCCACCCCTCCAGCCTGGCTAGAAGTCTGAGAGTGCCTGCAGGCTCAACTCTTGGAAAGTGACTTCTGTTTTGTTTCTGATTTACACCATCCTTTCTGAGCTTTACATCTCTGGTGCTGATGGATTCTCACTTGGCACAAGCTCCCAACTCTCCAGCTGTGTCTCTCAGCCATACTCCTTCCAGTCAAGCCTCTCTGCCAGATAACGAATGATCCGTAAACAAGTTCTTAATTGCACCAGGGGAGCACATATTTAAAGAAACTTTGTGATAAAGCAAAGGATCCTTTTTATAACATGAAGAACATTTCTCTCACAATCCCCCTTAATTTATCATTTCATCTGGATTTTTGTTAGTTAGTTAGTTACTCAGTCATGTCTGACTCTCTGCAACCCGATGGACTGTAGTCCATCAGACTCCTCTGTCCATGGAATTCTCCAGGCAAAAATACTGGAGTGGGTTGCCGTTTCCTTCTCCAGGGGATCTTCCCAACCCAGGGATTGAACCCGGGGCTCCTGCATTGCAGGCAGATTCTTTACCATCTGAGGCACCAGGGAAGTCTCATTCTACACATTAAATCTAAAGGTCGTCCTACAGCAGGGTCCCTGAAACAAACAAAAAACCTGCCCAAAGGAAAGAGGGTATCATCCTGAGATACAGCCATATCAGGTGCTTCCTAAGATGCTGTTCTTTCTAAGTCCAGTCCCTTTGGCCCTTAAACGCAAGACATGAGTACTTGCTAGAGAGAAAGGAAATGTTGAATCCTGGCAAGAAAAGGAAGGACATGTGGAATTTTTAAGGACCTAATACATGCATGGCTCTTGTATGTTCTCTGTTCACGATAATCCCATGAACTGCTACCCACTGTATAAATGAGAAAGTTCAGCACCTTACCCAAGCTAGTGGCAGCTTGTAGGGGAGACAACTAATATAGAAGGGGTGCCTGAATTAACTGTAATGAGATTCTTGTCTCTAAGCACACCCATTCAAGCTGTTTGGGCTATCTGGTAAGGCAGCCATATTGCCTTCCAAAAGTGGATATGAAGTCCTCAGTCAAAAAGTATGCCTTCTGCCTCATGCCAACTTTCCAAGTGGGTGGGCAAGAGGCTACAGTCGAAACGTTTCTGCTTCTGCTGCCTGGGGCTCTGCCCTCCTGCTGGGAATCAGTGTTAGGTGCTGCCATGAGACGGGGGCATCCAGCCACATGGGCCCTTCAGAGAGGAAGCACCTTGGCTTGGATCTGAAATCGAATGTCCTCTAGGGAGTTTGAAAAGGCAGTTTTTGTGCAGTTCATAATGGCCCAGCTGTTGCAGAAAGAGGAAGCACAGCGTTTTTAGAATAGTTAGTGGGGTGCGACAGAACCCAAAGACTGTACCCGCAGAAACCTTGCCTGTGCACATTTGTTTCAGAAAAGAGTGTTCACAGGGCAGGCACAGTGCTCTGTGGTGGGTTCTCTCAGCTTCTCCCTCTTGGAGGGCCTCTTCCTGTCTGTACTTGCATGTGCTAAGTCCTTCCCTCAGGCTGGCTCAGGTGGTCCACCCTGAATCACTTCCAAACTCTTGCTCATCCTTGCCTCAGCTTTCATTTCTTCCTTATCTCCTTCTCCTCATGAGCACAACTTTTGGAAACAAGCGCAGCCCACATGTATTATCAGTGTCTACTCACCTCCCATTCACTCTTCAGCTCCCCCTCTGCAGTCTGACCTTTGCCTGGACCTCCCAGGTTACCAATGACCTACTGAATTTAAGGTCACTGAGTTCCTTCATTTGGTCTCAGCAGCAGTCACACTGTTGACCTTGTCTTCTTCCAGAAATGTTTTCTCCTCTTGACTTTTGTTGTTTGGATTTTATTCCTACCTCTTATTCAATAACCTTCAATTTCCACAAAGAATCCTTTTCTCTGACCCACATTTTACATGTCAGTATTGCTCAGAATTTTGGCCTAGAATTCTGGTCTTCTCATTTTGTGTGCTCACACATTTAGAACAGACTTCTCCCTGGAGCTCCTGTCATATGTATAGAGTTGCTTACTAGACATCTAGACTTTGAGGTCTAAATGGCATCTCAAATATTCCAAACCCATCTCTTCAAACCTTTCTCCCCAAGCCTGTGTCTTCTCAAATGTTCCCTATTTTTAAATAGCACCATCATCCCTAGTGATCAGGTCAGAAACCTGTGAGCTCTTCTTGACTCCTCTTGTCTTCTTGGCTCTCAGTCATCAAGCGCTATCAATTCTATAAAAATGTCTCAAACCTACCTATATCTCTTATTTGTTACATTCTACTTTACTTTTTGTTTCTCTGCTTTTTGTCTTTCTCTTCTCAATGTTTCTTCTGAACCAAACAGATCTTCCTCAAATGCAAATCTGATCATGTGATCCACGAATAAGACTTTCTAAAGGCTAAGCATTTATCTTCAAATAAAGCCCCACGTGATTCAAATCCTATATGGTCGATCCTCTATCAACTCTCTGGGTTCAACTTATGCTATATATTTCTTCCTCCTCAACTTCAGTCAAACTGGCTGCTGCTTGGTTCTCCTTTTCTCCCTTCTCCTTTTAACTTTTTACTTTGGGATAATGGTAGTTGTTGTTTAGTTGCTAAGTTGTGTCCCAGTCTTTGCAGCCCCATGGACCACAGCACACCAGGCTCCCCTGTCCTTCACTATCTCCTTTAGTGTGCTCAAATTCATGTCCATTGAGTCAGTGATGCTATCCAACCATCTTATCTTCTGCTGTCCCCTTCTCTTCCTGCCCTCAGTCTTTGACAGCATCAGAGTCTTTTCCAATAAGTCAGCTCTTCTCATCAGGTAGCCAAACTACTGGAACTTCAGCTTCAGTATCAGTTCTTTCAGTGAATATTCAGGGTTGATTTCCTTTAGGACTGACTTGTTTGACCTCCTTGCTGTCCAAGAGACTCTTAATGTTACAATTCAAAAGCATCAGTTCTTTGGTGCTCAGCCTCCTTTATGGTCCAACTCTCACATCTGTACATGACTGCTGGAAAAACCATAGCTTTGACTATGTGGACCTTTGTCAACAAAGTGATGTCTCTGCTTTTCAATATGTTTTCTAGGTTTGTCATAGCTTTTCTTCCAAGGAACAAGTGTCTTTTAATTCTGTGGCTGTAGATCCCATCTGCACTGATTTTGAAGCTCAAGGAAATAAAATCTGTCTCTGTTTCTACTTTTCCCTCTTCTCTTTGTCATGAAGTGATGGGACTGGATGCCATGATCTTAGTTTCTTTTTTTTCATGTTGAGTTTTATGCTAGCATTTTCACTCTCCTCTTTTACTCTCATTAAAAGGCTCTTTAGTTTCTCTTCACTTTCTGCCATTAGAATGGTATCATCTGTATATCAGAGCTTGTTTATATTTCTTCTGGCTATCTGGATCCCAGCTTGTGATAACTATAGATTCATATACAATTGTCAGAAATAATTCAGAGAGATCTCACGTGCTTCTCACCCAGTCTCCTCCATGGAGACATCTTACATGTTGCATTGCAGTACCGTGCCCATAAAAATCAACATTGCTATATCCACTGACCTTATTCATATTTCACCAGTTTTACATGTACACATTTGTGTGTGTGTGCATTTAGCTCTATGCAGTGTTATCACCTGTGTAGGTTCATGTGACCAGCACTGCTGTTGAAGAACAGTTCCCTCAGAAGGATCAAACTGGCCTTCAGGGATTCCTTCATGGGCCAACTCTTTTACTTCCAGGTCATCATACAAGCCATTCTCCCTATTTGTAACAAATTCCCTTCATTTGGCCAAGTGCTGTTTATCTTTCCAGTCTCAACTTAAACAATTCCCCTCAAAATACTTTCTTTGACTCCTCTCTTGGTTAGGACCGTTGCTGTCTGTCCCACTGGCAACTTATATTCCTACTCTGCATCACAGCATCTATTTTCTTGTTCCTTGAGAGACAGTAGCCTGCATGAAGGCTGAAATTGTATGTGGCTTGTTCACTTGTATAACTCTAATTCCTAGCATGGTACCTGCAACAAGAACGTTGAAGGTGTCCTTAATCAACATGGTTCAGTTCAGTTCAGATAAGTTCAGTCGCTCAGTCATGTCCGACTCTTTGCTACCCCATGAATCACAGCATGCCAGGCCTCCCTGGCCACCACCAACTCCCAGAGTTCACTTAGACTCATGTCAATCGAGTCGGTGATACCATCCAGCCATCTCATCCTTTGTCGTCCCCTTCTCCTCCTGCCCCCAATCCCTCCCAGCATCAGGGTCTTTTCCAATGAGTCAACTCTTCGCATGAGGTGGCCAAAGTATTGGAGTTTCAGCCTCAGCATCATTGCTTCCAATGAACACCCAGGACTGGTCTCCTTTAGGATGGACTGGTTGGATCTCCTTGCAGTCCAAGGGACTCTCAAGAGTCTTCTCCACCACCACAGTTCAAAAGCATCGATTCTTTGGCACTCAGCTTTCTTCACAGCCCAACTCTCACATCCATACATGACCACAGGAAAAACCACAGCCTTGACTAGATGGACCTGTGTTGGCAAAGTAACATCTTTGCTTTTTAATATGCTATCTAGGTTGGTCATAACTTTCCTTCCAAGGAGTACATGTCTTTTAATTTCATGGCTGCAGTCACCATCTGCAGTGATTTTGAAGCCCCCAAAAATAAAGTCTGACACTGTTTCCACTGTTTCCCCATCTATTTCCCATGAAGTGATGGGACCAGATGCCATGATCTTAGTTTTCTGAATGTTGAGCTTTAAGCCAACTTTTTCACTCTCCTCTTTCATTTTCAAGAGGCTTTTTAGCTCCTCTTCACTTTCTGCCATAAGGAGTGGTGTCATCTGCATATCTGAGGTTATTGATATTTCTCCTGGCAATCTTGATTCCAGCTTGTGCTTCCTCTAGCCCAGCGTTTTTCATGATGTACTATGCATAGAAGTTAAATAAGCAGGGTGACAATATACGGCCTTGATGTACTCCTTTTCTTATTTGGAACCAGTCTGTTGTTCCATGTCCAGTTCTAACTGTTGCTTCCTGGCCTGCATACAGATTTCTCAAGAGGCAGGTCAGGTGGTCTGGTATTCCCATCTCTTTCAGAATTTTCCACAGTTTACTGTGATCCACACAGTCAAAGGCTTTGGTGTAGACAATAAAGCAGAAATAGATGTCTTTCTGGAACTCTCTTGCTTTTTCAATGATCCAGCATATGTTGGCAATTTGATCTCTGGTTCCTCTGCTTTTTCTAAAACAAGCTTGAACATCAGGGAGTTCACGGTTCATGTATTGCTGAAGCTTGGCTTGGAGAATTTTGAACATTACTTTACTAGCATGTGAGATGAGTGCAATTGTACGGGAGTTTGAGCATTCTTTGGCATTGCCTTTCTTTGGGATTGGAATGAACACTGACCTTTTCCAGTCCTGTGGCCACTGCTGAGTTTTCCAAATTTGCTGACATATTGAGTGCAGCACTTTCACAGCATCATCTTTCAGGATTTGAAATAGCTCCACTGGAATCCCATCACCTCCACTAGGTTCATTCATAGTGATGCTTTCTAAGGCCCATCTGACTTCACATTCCAGAATGTCTGGCTCTGGGTGAGTGATCACATCATCATGATTATCTGGGTCATGAAGATCTCTTTTGTACAGTTCTTCTGTGTATTCTTGCCACCTCTTCTTAATATCTTCTGCTTCTGTTAGGTCCAGACCATTTCTGTCCTTTATCGAGCCCATCTTTGCATGAAATGTTCCCTTGGTATCTCTAATTTTCTTGAAGAGATCTCTAGTCTTTCCCATTCTGTTGTTTTCCTCTATTTCTTTGCATTGATTGCTGAAGAAGGCTTTCTTATCTCTCCTTGCTATTCTTTGGAACTCTGTGTTAGGGACAACGAATTCATGAAAACTGAAGGCTCAGATGAGCTCCTGTCCTTAAGGAGTTCCCAGTCATGAAGCAGGAGACTCTAATATGTTGATTAACCCTGTCTTGGAGGAAAGCACTGGAGGATGTAGAGATCTGGGGCATCTTTTTTCCTTGTAGCTTCCAGATATACAGAGTTGGGCATAGCCAAGACCAGATGAGTCCTTGGGTACATCACCCAGACTCCTTTGGCAGAGTTTTCCAGGGCAGCTGCATAACAGCAGACACTGTAGTAATGAGACCAATGGGCTGATGTCAAAGGCTTTAGCTCAACAATTTCCTCAGCTTCATAACCACAGACAGAGCAGCAATTTTGATCAAGACTAGGTCCTGATATTACTCACAGGATGAGCCCTGATCCTGGCATAGATCCTGACACTATCCGACCATGTGATAAATATAGCATCTTTCACAAGAACAATTAAGGTAATAGCAAACCTTCAGGCAACATACTCTGACAGAAGGAAGGCAGAACTCAAAGTATGTATCCTGCTGGGAGGTTAATGACATAAACATCCATTTCATACCCTAAGAAGAGAACTAGAATTACCCAGTCTTGAAAAGTTAAAGCTGGAGGGATCTTTAAAGGCATTATACCCCCTCCCATCACCTTTCATAGCACAGAAAATGGGAATTCAGCTCATTGTTTCTAGGAGTATAAATGTTAGCATTTCATACCTAGCTTTAGAGGTAAAAGCCCTTATTCCCATTTCTGAATCTTCCCTAATTAATTTTACCAAAGCATAATTGACCCTTGACTCAGAAACAGTATACTAAAGACGTCTGCTGGCCTCTAGGCCTCTAGCTAGCCCTCTCTAATATGCTCTCACCCACCAGTCAGAGTGATCCATTTAAAGCTCAAAGCTGTCCAGGTTACTCTCCTGCCTAAAACTCTTCAACATCTTCCCACCACCTTCAGGATGGAGTCCAGGTTCCTTACTCTCCAGGTTCAGCAAGGCCCTGCCTCCTCTCCAGCCTTATCTCTTGCCTCTCCTCACATCCCGCTTTACTGAGCACACCCTGCTGTCTTATGCTTATGCTGAAGCTGTGCCTGTTCCCAGAATGGATTTCTTACCAGTCTTTGCCTGTTTAACTCTTTCTTAACCTTTGAGATCTACCTTAGCCATGATCTCTCTCAGGGAGCCTTCCCAGAACTCTTAGGTTGGGTCACTGTCCCTCACCTGGTCCCATCGCTATCCTCCCCCATCATGTCACTTAGAACCTTTGATGGGGACCTTGTATTTGTGAGTCTGCATCTCCGGCAGTCTAGGCTTCTGGAGGACAGGAGCGGCATCTTTACCATTCCCCTCCTTTCAGTGCCCACCGCAGGACCGGGCCATGGATGCTCTTGGTGAATTTTAGTGGAAAAGTAAAGCAGTTCCATGATAAATATTCACTGAGACTTCAACGGTGTGCCAGGCAGCTAAGTGCTTCACACGTATGTATCAATTCATTCTTCAAATATCACTGGGACCACAGCGCACTTAACAAAGCCCTCTGCACTCAGAGTGGTGACTGCGAGTGTCCTGGAGAGGCTCTGGCAATGCCCAGAGACCATCTTTTGGCCTTGTCCATGGACAAATCCTCTATCCCAGCCTATGGCCTCTGGACTTATGTCCACCCCTTGCCTCACGCTCGAACTTGCCTCTCTACGTGGCCCCTTGGGTGGGATCCAGGGTCAAACTCTTTGTCTTTCTGTTTCACTTCTGCCTCAGACACTGGCTCTCACCCTCAGGCTCAAGCTCTGCAGCTCTTATACTTGACCTGTTATAGCCCAGGAGATAGCTAAGGCTCCAGACCCTCAATCTCAACCCAGCATTCCAAGTCCTTGATTATATGAGAGGAAAGAGTAGATCAAAGTGGGACTGATCACATCACTGTCGTAATGACAACGGAGAAGCTCAGTCAAGTTACGTAATGTACCCAGGGTCACATGGCTGGGCTTCCGCCCAGTGCCTAGACCCAGACATAGCATCTTCTCTTGTTTGGAGGACATACTCCTCCTTTAAAACAACTCCCTCTTAGAGCTCTTTGAAGGCTGGGCTACTTACCTATTTTGCACCTGGGTTATGAGATATCCAGGCAGGAGCTGAACCTAGCATCAACCCCCACTGTCCTGCATGGCATGGAAAAGCACCTTGGGGAAGGCACAGTGAAGGGATGAATGAGTATCAAGCTCAAGCACCCACCAGTCTCCCTCTGGTTACAGTGTATGTTCTCCCTTCCTCTACTTCTGCTCCCAAAAGTACTTGGAACCTTCATTTGCATTTGGCTTGGTGTCCAGTAAACAAAGCTATTAATTTCATCTTCTAGGCAGTTTTTCTTGTACTTGATACTAAGTTCTTCTGTAAAGAAACACATACCCTCAACATTATAAGGAAAGCTAGTTTTAGTTTAAATAAAGAAATTGTGCAATTCTGGGGAAAGTAACAATATCTACATTATCCCTTTTGCCTTGAGAATACCAACCTCTCAGGTGAAATGTTCTGAGGCTGTGAAAAGAGAAACTGTTTTTGAATTAGATAAAATTGTGTTAAAACTTTGACTTTGCCTCCTAGGGGATGTGGACCTTGGGAGAAAACCTCCGATTCACTCTGTGCTCTACTCTCTTATTCACTTCAGACAATCAACCTTTCAATTAGTCTTGCCTGTCTCAACTTCTAAACGGTTTTTCTCCAGTCTCTGCTTTGATCGTGATCTAGTTAGATGATTAAGCACTTAGGCTCTGGAGTGAGACTGTCTGGACTTGAATCCCAGTTTTCTTATTTACTATGCCATCATGGGTGATTTATTTAACCTCTCAGTGACTCAGTTTCCTCATCTGTAAAGCGGGGATGAAAAATCTTGGGTTATTCACAAGAATCAATGAAATGATTCTGTAAGTGCTAGCATAAATCCTGGCCCAGGGAAGGAGCTCATAAACATTAGTTATTCTTCTTATTTCTTTTTACCTTCTTTGTTAAGGCCACCATCATCTGCAACTCCACACTTCGCCTTGCCGCACCCCCACATCCCCCCAGTGCCACCCCATGACCATCCCTGCAAAGTCTCTGGGCTGCTTTTTCTCCCCTGCTACCTCTTCCTCAGTCTAGTCTTTGTGCCTTTGCCAGAGTATTCTCTCTAAAAGACAGATTTGATTGTGTGATTTTCAGATGAGAAGCTCTGTAATGGTGCCCCCTTGTCTGTAGAAAAGACCTGAGTTCCCTAGCTTTGGAGATAAGGCTCTCGATTATCAGAGTCCTGAATACCTCCCCTATGATCCTGAGTTGCTACCTCAGAGTGGTTAAGTGTATGTCCCAAAGTCCCACAACTGTTCACTGGTCCATCTGGGATTTATACCCAAGTCATCTGAGCCCAGAGCCTGTGTTCTATGAATCAGCCCACAATGCCTCTCTCCACATGGCTCATCCAGGAACTGACAGCAAGAGGCAGCGTCAGATATGCAGGAAAGGAAGCACATACAGGAGAGAAGGAGGAGCTGGTATGGAGACGTCACGGTGGGCTACCTGGCTTGGGAGCATCCTGGGGTGGCTGGGGCTCTGGGGGCCAGGGGAGCGAGGATGATACTGGAGAAAATGCTGAAGCTGATTTCAGGATTGTTTGGTGAGATGAAGTGAGATTCAAGTCTGAGTGGAAACATGCGTGTCAGATGCTTCTTCCCTAACCCTGGCAGCATCCCAGGAAGCTCTGAGGTTTTATTCTTGGTTTCAGTGACTGTTAGGGGGCTGGTTTTAGGGCTTACAGGGTCCTCTTTGTTCTCCAGAAATTAATGAACTCTAGGTTGGTTGGGGTAGGAGAAGAATCCTTCCCTCTTGAGGTCCATCCTGGCAGTGATTCTACCCAAATAACCATTAGTTCATGCTTCAAACCTTCCAGACACCTGTGGGCACCTGACCCCAGGCTGGAAATGCAGATACAACCAGAAGCATCTCTTACCCCAAAGTACTCCTGATTTACTGGAGAGAATATGCCATATACAATGGCCATACTGTACGAAACTGTTCCTGGGGTCCAGCTAGGGAGAGCTTGAAGAAGTCTTCTCAGACATGACATCTAAGCAAGCTTCTCAGTGGACATTTTTCCTTCCAAAGGATTCCTTGGATTCATTTCAAAGGCAAACTCGGGTTATGTCTTTGTGTGTCTGTAACTGGCAAACAGTATGTCATTGCTTGGTGTCGTGGGGACCTCTTAGGGCACACAGGGTAGAATGGTGTGGCGAAGCTCCTCCATACACTCATTGGAATTCCCTCAATTATAGACCCGGGTAATATCATTTCCCAAGATTTCATAGCTGAAGCACCTGGCAGAGAGTCTGCAGGTCACATGAAAGGAGAAACGTACTCTGCCCCCCAATACTCTCACTGGGGCCCAGTGAGGTAGCGCAGGACAGAGAGCTGGTATACAACAACTCTGCCGCTGACTAGCAGTGACTGCACAAGTCAATTGACCACGCTGAGCCTCGGGTGCCCCCTTTGTCCACTGGGGACAATATCACCTTTCCTAGCCGCTGGATGATAGCTCCTTTCCCCAGGTCTCCCATTTCCATGCCCCCCTTTCCCAGCCCATTTCCCCATCTGTGTACAAGACAGGATGGTGAGGCTCTGTGCAGAGAAAGATTCAGAGAATATTCTCAAGGGGCTGTTTAGCTTTGACATCCCATGCATAAAACAACAGCCAGATTGGACTGTTGCTTAATTCTATCCAAACTGCCAGAGAAGCATTTGAATAAGTAATCTAATATATACATTTTTATTCTATTCAATATTCAGGTCGTCTCCCGGCTGGAATGAGTATTCAGAATAATGATTGCTTAGAAACATACCATTCCAAATACGAGTGAGAATATTTTTGCAATGTTCAGTTCAACAAGGATGGGAAGGTATGAGATTAGGTTCTGCAAATAATCACATCTTCCACATCTCAGATGCCTATAATACACACTTACTACACGTTTCTCTTCATAATCTTGGAAATGCAAATCTCTGCACACTTAGAGGAGGCCTGCACACACCTTCTGTGCTAAATCAGTTCCTGTGTGAAGATGGTAGAAGAGAACAAAAAGATGGGACCTCTCGGCTGGTGTCTGAGGCTCTTCTACAACATCCACCAGGCTGTGGTCTGGTCCCCTCACACTCAAGTGCAGACAGAGAGCCCACTCCTCCAAGGAGCCCATCTCACTTGAGGGCAGCTTTGACTTGGGCAACTAGCCTCTCATGTGGAGTACTCTCCCTGCTCCTAGTGTTCCTGCCTTGATCCTGGTTCTGAACTCTGTTTTCTGGTCCTCAATATTCCTACAGGGATTGAAGGCAGTGGCCCTTTCCTTCCCACCTTGCCAGCCTGCTCCCTGAGCTGAATGCTCTACTCCCTCCAACCAGAAGTCCTCTCTGGAGGGATCATTCTGGGGATGCCAAGAGCAAAGGTGAGCTCAAGGTGCTGAGGAGAAATCCTTTTCCTCTGGCTTCCTATGCCATTCAGTACGAGAAAATGATGTTTTTAAAGAATGTGTAGCAAAACGAATACAGTATTGTAAAGCAAAACAAACTAAAAAAAAAATAAAAATTAATTAAAAAAAATAAAGAAAGAAAGAAACAGGGGCAGAGTTGTTGATTCTGAGGAAGCTTGCCAAGGCTTTTCAGGAAACAGAGAACAACATTGGGGAAGGAAGACCTTTTGATTACAGCAGGAGAAACAGAGCATTAGCCTACGAACCATTCCCAACCAGCACTGCACAACTGCAGAAGTGAAGTGAAGTGAAGTCGCTTAGCCGTGTCCGACTCTTTGCGACCCCGTGGACTGTCGCCTACCAGGCTTCTCTGTCCATGGGATTCTCCAGGCAAGAATACTGGAGTGGGTTACCATTTCCTTCTCCAGGGGCTCTTCCCGACGCAGGGATCGAACCCGGGTCTCCCTCATTGGAGGCAGACGCTTTAACCTCTGAGCCACCAGGGAAGCCCAGCAGAAGGTGTGTGTATACATGTCTGTGTATGCGTGCATATGAGAGTGTGTGTCTAAGTATGAGTGATTATGAATGAGCATCTACCCTCACATACTCAGCAGTGCCTGGCTGGTGTTAAGTTCCTCACCTGGCCAAGCATCACTTGTCTATAAGAGTCACTCAGATGTCACCTTCTCTAGGAGGCATTCCCTGCCTGATATGCCCTTTTTCCCTTAACCAACCTGCATCCCCAGGAAGCTTTCTGTGCTTTCCTTTATATGGTCCAGCTCCTCCCTGGTCGGCCCCTTTAGACAGGCGGCAGCTTCTTTAGGGTCCTGACAGTGTCTGATTCATCCCTGTACCCTTGGCCTGCACAGCATAGGTGCTTCGTATGTATCAGTCACATGAATGTATTTGTGGAAAGGTGTGTGAGTTCTGTTTCAGGGGTTTGACCACTGCCTCTGCTGCTGTGTTCCTCATTCCTTGCTTATAAGAAGCTAAGGTGATGCAGATTAAGTTGTGTACAGCTCTCTCACCATGGGGACCGTAGTTGGGGGACACCCGGATCCAGTGGTACCCACAGTTCAGAGATGGTGCGAGCCTTCCTGTGAGAGGCACATGTTGAGGGTAGATGGTACTGCTTCTCCATCCTCCATCTGCTTTGTGCTGACTGTTCCCAGCTGTGATCTGCTGTCTTCCCCTGCCTGGCCCCTCAGAGAAGCCATTCCTCGAGCTGACACTCACATTTTCCTTCTTTCCAGCCAAGTCACAGCTTTGGATGCTCCCCATGCAGATGCGCAGAATCCTTGCACACATCTGCATATCAGAAGGGTAGGGAAACTTGCTTGGCAAGAGGCCCTGGCTCAGCGGGAGTGCTCCGTTGGCAAGCCTCGATTGTGAGAGGCTCTCTCTGCACTGTTCTTGGCCAAGGAACTCAGCCAGGGATGGGACTGGTCAAAGCTGGGCTTTGTCATACCCAGGGAAGGTTGAAATATGGTGCATTTCAGGGGGTAGATGAAACAGCAACATCTTATTAGCCTCCTCTGAGCAAGCTAAGAAAATCGGTGGGCAGTTCTTGGGGTGGGGGACTGGTGTCTTAGGCAGTGGCACAAAGAGAAAAGAAAGAAAATACATTCATTAACTTCCACACTTACTAGAAGTAGTCAAAAATCCCCATTGGTAGAGGTCTGCTTTGTGCTGAGCAGTAAAAGCGAGTCATTAAATATGAGGACCTGCTGCCCATCTGAGATCTGCCACTTTTAAGGTCTGAGACCTTGGGTAAGTCCTTCAATATATTTTGGGATCAGTTTTCACATCTGTAAAATGGTGTGATAATTGTACTTGGTGCATAAGGTTGAGGGGAGGGTTACATGAGATAATCCCAATAAAGCAGCGCAGTAGCTGCTGCTGCTAAGTCGCTTCAGTTGTGTCTGATTCTGTGCAACCCCATAGACGGCAGCCCACCAGGCTCCCCCGTCCCTAAGATTCTCCAGGCAAGAACACTGGAGCGGGTTGCCATTTCCTTCTCCAATCCAATAAAGCAGAGCATGTGAAAAACATTTAGTAAATACCAATTCCTTTTGAGCATTTGTTTACTGTACATTTACTATGTGCCAGGCATCATTTTTCTGGGCACCTTAACTATTTTGTCATATTTATTCCCCACAATAAACATTCAAGATAAGTATTATTACCTCTTAGATATAGTCAACTACTGAGGCCCAGAGAAGTCAAGATATATTTGAAGGCCACACAGCATAGCATGGGGGCAGTGAAGTTTAACTTTCAGGACTGTGAAAAGCCAGATGTCAAATGTCATTGTTAGGACCAGAGCTGGAAAGTTCCAAGGGAAAGGAGGCTTAAGCCTGAATGTGGACCAGGGGAGAAGAGGGAGTCAAACTCTTGTCCAGAGTGACTTGAGATCACAGCTGGAAGATGCGCTGGGTATCGATTTCATGGGTGAAGCATGAAAGCAAAAGGGATAGAGAGAGGTAGGGCTGGCAGTCAGGAAGGGTGAGATACAAAACGGCACAGGCTCCAGGCAGAGGCCACGGCCAGTCCCTGGGATGAAGACTAAGACCAGGGCAAGTCTGTCAGAGCTGGCTGGCCTTGGTTAGGCACTCCCCTTCTCAGGATCTGGAGCAGTGGGTAAAAATGCCTAGATCACAGGGCCGAGATGATGACTACATAAAGGGCTGCACAGAGAGCTCTTTTCACAATGTTTGGAATATGGCAAATGCTCAACAAATGCACTCAGAGAAAAATATCCAGACTAACGTTTGGATGACACAATTTCTGAAAGAGTAACAGAGGTCACTATCTTCACTCATCAGATGTGCAGGTCCCACTATAGCCTAGACTATGAGGGATGGCTGAGGCAGACTGCTTGCAGGGGTTCAACCCATGAAGACCTCTGATGCCTAAACTGGCACAACGAGAACAAGCATTAGCCCTACTGTAGGGCAAGATGAGGATGACAGTGGAATATTGCATTCTGTGATTAGTTTCCCATGGATCCATATTTGAATCCCAGGGAGAGAGGGGCTGCAGGCAAGAAGCTGTTTCTAAAAGGGCCACAGACAGAGCTATGAATGCAGAGTGGAGGAAATAAACATTTCCCCCATTTCTAGATCGAAAAGATTGTGACTTTGGCTGCTGTAATCATTCTTGTCCCAGCAGTTTGAGATCATAAGCCTGGAAATACCTTTGGTGGGGTCTTCAGATTTCTCTCAGTAAGCACTGGGAGCCCTGACAAGGGTACAACACTCTCAGATGAAGGAAGCAGGGGACCTAATGGGACAGGCTAAGCAGGAGAGAAGCAACATGGTAGACAGCAGATGGAAGCAGGTAGCATTCTCTGTGAGCTCACATGTGATGGCAGTTGCAGACTTCTGGAAACAAGTGATCTTGAGGGAGGTTAGAATGCTTCATTAGCATGTAGAGGCATGAGCTGGCAAATCACAGGTGATTACTCTAAGTGTGTATGTTAGTCCCTCAGTCAGGTCTGAGTCTTTGCCACTCCATGGACTGTACCCTCCAGGCTCCTCTATCCATGACATTCTCCAGGTAAAAATACTGGCATGGGTAGCCATTCCCTTCTCCAGGGGATCTTCCCAACCCAGGGATCGAACCCAGGTCTCTTGTACTGCAGGTAGATTCTTTACTGTCTGAGCCACCAACGAAGCTTGATTACTGTAAATGGTACCCCATTTGTGCCCTCAGGCTGGTGCCATTTGGGGAAACATCAGTCAAATACTCTTTGCTTTGATTAAATGGCTCCCAGAGATCTGAGGTCATTTCTGAAGTTAGGTATGCTTATAACTCTTTTATATATTTTCTCTCTAACCTCTGACACCTTGGTTAGTAAGCCCTTCTATTTCATCCTCACAAAAATTTTCCAAATTCACTTCCTCCCTACTTTTATAGTTGTTTTTTTTTTGGGTGTGTGAGGAACAGGGTTTGTTTTTCAGGGATTGAGAGTGGTAGCAAGGGCTTATCTATACCCATTATTATTATAAATGCAGGAAATGTAGGAAGGGATAGAGCACAGAATTTCCCCTTGAAGATTTATGATCCGATTTCAACCATTCATCTGAGGACTCCTCAAAATTGTCAAAGAATGGATGAATTCACTCACTCGCTCATTTATTCAACCAACGAACAGATGGTCTCTGAGCACTCTGTCAGTCTTGATGCTGGTTACTGGGGACCCACAGCCCCCTGTGCTTGAGATGCTTAGGCTCTCGGGAGTCAAGTACACAGCAGAGGGCAGCGCACTGTTGCACTGTTGACAATGACCCAGCTAAAAGATCAATGCAGATCATTTCTGTGAGAAGACCTTCCCTAAGTCATTTGCCAGATGATTGCTTCCCTCATCCTCTTCCCTTAGCTCATTTGGTAAAGAATCCACCTGCAGTGCAGGAGACACTGGTTCAGTTCCTGGGTCAGGAAGATCTCCTGGAGAAGGGAAAGGCTACCCACTCCAGTATTCTGGCCTGGAGAATTCCACGGACTGTATAGTTCATGGGGTCACAAAGAGTCAGACAGGACTGAACGACTTTCAGTTTCACTTCCCTGGAAGATGTGCCTTAACGACGTGGGAGAGGGAGAGGGCCCACTTTTTGCTGCCCCCATGGGGAGGTGGTGTGGAGTGAGGAAAGAGCACAGGCCTTGCACCTAGACAGTCCTGGGTTTCAATATCAGTTCTGCCATTTCTTAGTTGTCAGACTTTAGTCACTTCACCTCTTGGAGTTTCAATTTCTTAATGTGTAAAAAGGGAATAATTAATATAAAATATATAGAGTAGTCTTGGACACATAATAGACACTTTGTAAATGGAAGTCATTTTCAATTTATCCCAAACTTCAGGTTTGAAAAATTTGTTGGGATGGAATGCGTGCTCAGTTGTGTCCAACTCTTTGCAACCCCGTGGATTATAGCCCACCAGGCTCCTCTGACCAGGAATTTTCCAGGCAAGAACACCGGAGTGGGTTGCCATTTCCTACTCCAGGGGATCTTCCCAAGCCAGGGATCAAACCTGTGTCTCTTGTTTCTCCTCCACTGGCAGGTGGATTCTTTAATGACTTTACTGTGATGAACTGCTGAGATTTTGGAGTTGGTCTCTTTCAATAGCCTAGCCTGGCCTATAGTGACAAATACAAAGGGGTGGCCTTCTTGTGGTCACCCATCTGAGGCAACAAGTTCAGAGCAGTTTGCTCAGTTCATTTTATTTGTTTCTCTTTAAAATTCCAAGTCTCTAATTGGACCTTTGGAGGATGCTAGTTGGTAAAAGGCCCAGGCTTTCCCACATCCTGATTGTCTGCTGTGCTGGGGCCCAGTCCCTACATATGGAGTGGGACAATAATACCTGTAACTGATCCTGCAAGAAGGCCCTCTCCCTCCCTCCCCCTCCCACCCCATAGCTCTCTGGAAAGTATCAAGAATAGAATAAACATGGGCACATGTGGCAGGAGCATTCTTCTCTCTGGCTGTGTCCCAACAGATGGGCCACCATAGGTAGACCTCCAGGGCCCTGATCATTAGCAGATTAGGGGTGGGTGGTATTAGGATGTGGTGGACGCTAGATGGAAGGAAATTCAGGTTGTTTATGCCAAATCCATCCATGTCATGGAGTCCAAGGGCTCAGAGCAACTTCTGAGACCATTCAACATTCCATGTAACTTTTCTTGGGCAGGTTAGAGAAGAGAGGTGTCCATAGTCATACATCTCTCTAGTGATATAGTGAAGACCTCAGACTCAAGTCTTCTGAATTCCAGTCTGTGCCTTCTCCATATTCATGGGCAGATTTATTTGAGCACCTACAATAGTTCCCTATTTTAGCACATCAAATTCAAATGTTCTGGTCTGACATCCAGTGTCTAGAAGATCTGGTCCACATTCTACCTTTCCAACTTTATTTCAAACTCAACAGACAACATGAACTGGTACTTCCCGCTCTTGAAATTTTGATTCAAGTTCTCTTTATTTTTGTTTTAATCCCCCCTTCTTTAATGTCTGTTCTGGGATCCCTGGTTCTTACTTAAGTGTATCTTCTTGGTTCTGTCCTCTCCTGACCATTCTGGTTTCTGGCTGAGGTTCAACCTTCTCCACAAGAATGTCAATTGGGAGCGTATATAGAAAGTGCAGATTATTCTCTGTCTGATGAGGCAGTTGGGGAGTGAGTGGAATCTAATGTTATAGCCTTCGACTAGAAGGTTGACCCAGCAGTGTCCAGGGCATGGCTGTGTCTGACTACAACTTGAAAGCAGTGTCAAAAGGGTCTGGATAAAATATGAGGAGCCTCTCAGCAAGGTGTTATACTTGGAAGCTCACACAGATTGGTAACCTCAGGGAGGTCTGTCTGGAAGCCAAGGAAGCATGATCAAGGAAAGCGAGGGGAGGCCACCATCTAAAGCTGAGATTGATAATGTATGGCCTCTTATGTGCCTGGCATCTGAGAGGGGAGGAACTGCCTTTGGAGCATCAAAATGAACAGACATTCCCAAGGAGGATATTCCCAAGACTGAGAGTTGTCCAGAGGAAGCTACGAAGCTGGAGTCAGGAATGGGAATGCCTGTGGTACTATGGGGGAAATGTTGGGTACAATTTTAGAGTAAACAGCAATTTTGGGTCATGAAGAACAGAACAAGGAAGTAGGTTAGGAGGTTCACCTTAATTTTCAATAAGTACTCTGGATCGGATATTCCTCTTTTCCCCTGCCTTCCTGGAAAATACTACACTGGCCTGGATAAATTCAGTTTTTAAGTGTATTCATTCATCAAAAGATGGCTTGAAACTCAACATTGGTGGCCAGGAATAACCGGTCATGGAGCCAAACTGGGTGAGTTGTGTTCTATCACTGGAGTTACTTACTACATTTTTTGTGTGGATTTCTTTATTCCTTTCCCTCTGACTTTGATGGGAGCCCTCTAGGAAGGTTTTTTCTGAAGCCAAAGCTCAGGCTAGGGCACTGGGGAAAAAAAGAGGGCTTAAGGGTTGAGATCAGGCATCTGGTCCCATCACTCATGGCAAATAGATAGGGAAACAATGGAAACAGTGAGAGACTTTATTTTCTTGGGCTCCAAAATCACTGCAGATGATGATTGCAGCCATGAAATCAAAAGATGCTTCCTCCTTGGAAGAAAAGCTATGACAAACCTAGATAGCATATTAAAAAGCAGAGACATTATTTTGCTGACAAAGGTCCATCTAGTCAAAGCTATGGTTTTTCCAGTAGTCATGTATGGATGTGAGAGTTGGACCATAATGAAAGCTGAGCACCGAAGAATTGATGCTTTTGAACTGTGGTGTTGGAGAAAACTCTTGAGAGTCCCTGGGACTGCAATATCAAACCAGTCAATTCTAAAGGAAATCAGTCCTGAATATTCCTTGGAAGGACTGATGCTGACACTGAAGCTCCAATAATTTGGCCACCTGATGTAAAGAGCTGTCTCACTGGAAAAGACCCTGATGCTGGGAAAAAATTGAAGACAGGAGGAGAAGGGGATGGCAGAGGATGAAATGATTGGATGGCATCACTGACTCAATGGGCATGAGTTTGAGCAAGCCCCAGAGATGGTGAAGGACAGGGAAGCCTGGTGTTCCGCAGTCCATGACGTTGCAAAGACTCAGACACGACTGAGTGACTGAACAACAACAAAGAGTTGTTTTGTGTCTGAACCACTTGAATCTCACAAGCTTGGGTGGAAGAACCCACAATTCAGTTCAACTTAGCTCATTTGAGTTCTGCACTGAGATTTGAAGCCAAAGTTCCAAGTAATAATAATAGCTAAACTTCTCCTTTCTTGTGAATATATTTGTCTTAGGGAAATTTGGCTGAGATGAGGTTGGATATGGGTATTTTTGAGTCCCCTGGCCAAATGCCATTATGATATTACCTCAGCAATACCATCAACAATAATTTTGTCTACTAGTTTAAGCCAGAGACCAACTCTTCCCCATTCCCTGCCAACCTCCTCAATGGGACCTAGAATCCCTTCACTCTTGTCTTGAACCCCAACCATGAGCTAGTCTTCCCTGATGTCATTTGCTTATTAACATGGACATCTAAGAGCTACCCACTTGATTTTCTCATTACTGAGCTCTGTTAGTTTGATTCTTGTACTGAGACTCCAGGTATAGAGCACTCTAATGATAATGGTGATTATTTTAAAGAGCCAAACAGAGTACTTGAATTCTTGTTCATTCTCATTCTTCCTTTCCCTTTATCTTCCACTATTGAACAGAACTGTGAGCTGAGTTGCAGAGAGCCAGCTAAGGAAGGTAAATCAGCAAAGCTTTGGCAACGATGGTCATTTGCAGAGCACTGGCACACTGTAAAGAAGAGCAGCTGGAGTCAGATGGAATTGATTTGAATCTGTGCTTGACTACTTACTTACAGACTAAGCTTCAACAGGCCACTTCACCCTAGACAAACTCACCCTCCTCATTTATAAAATCGCGGGTAATAATTTCTAGATAAGACCTTTGAGCAGAGTATATTATATTTAATTCCTCAAGGGTTGAGTCCATGCTATATTCTTTGTACCCTCAGTACCTAGAAAAGGCCTGGAACATAATAGATAGACAGTGAATGATAGCAGTAATATTTATTTGAGAAAGAATATATTCCCAACATGCTAACAAATCAAGAAAAGGGGAAAAAAAGAAAAGAAAAAAATCACCTTGTTCTTCACTGTATGGACCTAGAAATCAGAGGAGCAGATGGGTTAAGAGTTCAAGGCAGTTCTAATTACAACACTAATGTTATTAGCTGTTAATCATCTGCCTGTTGCTATCATCCCTGCTCAGAGTCAGATATGCTTTCTCTTTCTGAAAGCAATTCTTGGTTCTCTAAAACATCTTTAATGTAATTAATATACCTCATTACCTTTGTTCTGGCATTAGCATCCTCAACCAAATAAAGCATGGGCATATTTCAACGACTCAGTTGAGGAGCTGTAATGTGTGTGTGTGGTGAGGAGCGAGAAAGTGAGGGGCAGAGAAAATGTGGTCAGTTTTGATTTACAGAATTTGTTGTGTGGAGCTGAGTTAAATGTTTGCATCCAGGCAGTGGAGGTTGGGTGGGAGATGGATGCATATACGTTGGGCTGGAGGAGGGAGGAAACTTTTTAAATAGTTGCTTTTTGGATGGTCAGGTAAAATTTGAGCAGCTTGAATAAGACAGACCATTCTTTGTGGATGAACAGCCAGATTTCAGTCTGTCAAATCAATCTGAAAAGGAGCTCAGAAGGAACTTTGAGGGGCCTGCCCTTTACATTCAGGCATTTGTGAGAATGAAGTAAGGATTAAGTGTTTCTATTGCATATAATAGTGATTTACACCCTTTCACCAGATGGCCTTTTTATACTGTTCTTGGGGTTCTCGTGGCAAGAATACTGGAGTGGTTTGCCATTTCCTCTCCAGCAAAAGGAGAAGAGGACTACAGAGGATAAGATGGTTGGATAGCATCACCAACTCAATGGGCATGAGCTTGGGCAAACTCTGGGAGACTGTGAGGGACGTGGAAGCCTGGTGTGCGCCAGTCCATGGGGGTGCAAAGAGCTGGACACGAGTGAGCGGCTAAACAACAACAACCAGATGGCCATGCGGGCAGGAAACTGACCACGCTCTGAAGAGAAGAAGGAAATGTGCCCCCACCTCCCCTGCTAGCCTATAACCTCAAGGTTCAAGGATCAACACTTTCCCTAGTGGGTTATGAGAGCTGATCCCTATAAACAATAAGATGCAGGTTTGGGCAAACCAGTGTGAGGGCACAGATGTGCCTAAATATGCTCAGGGAAGAGGAACTCAGGGAATGCCCCAGAGGTGGTCAGGATGAAGAGGGATTAACTGGATTAACACATGCGAGGGAAGTCACTCAAGGCTGAGGGAATGACCTGTACAAAAGTTTAAAAGTGAGAGAGAACTTGGTCTATTCCAGGAATTGCGAATACTTGAGAACAGTCTGAAGTGAAGTGGAAGTCACTGCCATGTGCAACTCTTTGCAACCCCCAGGACTATGCAGTCCATGAAATTCTCCAGGCCAGAACACTGGAGTGGCAGCTTTTCCTTCTCCAGGAGATCTTCCCAACCCAGGGATCAAACCCAGGTCTTCCACATAGCAGGTGATTTCTTTACCAGCTGAGCCACAGGGAAGCCCAAGAACATTGGAGTGGGTAGCCTATCCCTTCTCCGGCGGATCTTCCTGACCCAGGAATCAACCCCGGGTCTCCTACATTACTGGTGGATTCTTTACTAACTGAGCTACAGAATAGTTTGAGCACTATTAATAGTTAGATTAAACAAGCAACAACAACAAAACCTGAGTGACCACGGAAACCACTGAGGCTGGAGAGATATTTGCCCAAGCGCTTCATGGCAGCCAGAGGCTAGTGCCCCACCCCTGCCCCCCAAATATATATGGCATTTTGAATGTGGTTATTTCCTGACTTGAGCAATTCTTAATCACTTGGGATGATGTTCTGTTAAGTTTAGGGGACCTCCACCAGTCAACCTAAGAGGACATTTGGTTGACTTGACCAAATCCATGGGGGTCAGAAGACCTGGTTTATTACACAGATTCTTGTTGCTGTTGTTTTCTCTTTTAGGGCTGTGTGAGTTCAAAGTTTCCATGAACTTTGGTTTCTTCAGTTATTGAATGGATATGATTATGGAGAGGATTCAACAGAATAATGTATTCATTCTATTTATAAAGTGAGGCATACTGGCTGCATGAAAGTAATTCCAATTACTAGTGTTAATTAGGATTCACCTCTATGCTGTGGGTACCTGGACATCTATTCCATTTATGCAGGTGTCTGGATCAAGTTCTCCCCTTTTCCACACAGCTGAGCTTGGGCTCCCCCACCAGCTGTGGTCAGCTAGAATCCAGGCTGACCAAATGGACTGGTTCTCTGCTGCCCCCACCTGTCTGGAGCCAGGCTTCCACAATAGATTTAAGACTCAACATTCTGCTTCTTGGGTCTCCCTCTTATACTTCCTCATAAGGCAGGAACAGACAGGACAGCACCCAGGGCCAACCTCCATGCGTAAGCTTTTCTAGTATGTGCTTATCAGCCCTTGTAGAGGCACTGGGAGATGTAGGTCTGCTTGGGGTGGGTGGTGGAGGCTGTGTGGTCAGCAGGCACAAGGCCAAGACATTTTGTTTCTGTCCAGAGTCTTGGCAACATCTTGAGCACCTGATAGTCTGCAGTCACACCAGGAATGTTCCCGGGATTTGGCCAAATTCATTTATAAGAGACAGACTTGGAAAGGCCATCATCCTTCAGAAGCAAATGATTTCACCAGCTCCATCTTCCAGCTGCAGAAATTGGTTAATTACAAGGGCTATGATTCGCAATCAGTATTATCTCCTTGGCATCTACTTCACTGAAGACAAATATTTATGACCACATTTGAGAAAGGCCACATTGTTTTAATCAGGACCATACATGGAACTGGGCTTCCCTGATGACTCAGATGGTAAAGAATCAGACTGCAGCGTGGGAGACCTGGGTTTGATCCTTGGATTAGGAAGATCCCCTGGAGAAGGGAATGGCTACCCACTCCAGTCTACTTGCTTGGAGAATTCCTTGGACAGAGGAGCCTGGCGGGCTGTAGTCCATGGGGTCATAAAGAGTAGGACATGACTGAGAGACTGACACGCTGACACATTGGAACACTGAGCTGACTCTTAGGGCACTGATGTCAATTTTTGCTTTTTTTCAGTCTGAAGGATTTGGGACAAAAAACACAGGCAGATACTAGATTGAGGCCCTGATTTTCAGAAGATGCAGACAACCACAGGTACTAATCCCAAGAAACAAATCCTAAACATAAAGAAATGCTTTATGTACAAAGATGACTATTATAGGTTTTTTTTTTTATAACAGTGAAAAAAAATAAACTTAAATGTTCAATTCAAAAGGGGTAAATAAGTTATTACGCACTTACTTGATGGAATATTATCAGCATTAAGAATGATGGTAATGAAGCACTACATATTAATGTGGAAGAGTTTTGCATTGTGCTGTTAAAAGTAAAAAGAGAAGCAAAATAAAGTGGGTGTTCTATACCTCTTAAAAATATGCATAGGAAAAAAGCCTGTAAGAAAATACAGTGATATGACAACAGTGATACTCTTTGGAGCATTTCACCTTCCATTTTGTCCTACATTTTTCTTGAATGAATGTGTATTATTTTATAATCAAAATTCACTGAAAATGGCAAGAAAAGGAAGTGATTGGTCACATTGGCAACTTCACAAGGCTGCTGTATTCCACACCTTGAGGAAGCCAGCTGGTATCATGGTAAACTTTTTTTTTTTACTTTAGAATATTGTACTGGTTTTGCCATACATCAACATGAATCTGCCACAGGTGTACACGTGTTCCCCATCCTGAACCCCCCTCCTCTCTTCCTCCAAGTACCATCCCTCTGGGTCATCCCAGTGCACCAGCCCCAAGCATCCAGTATCATGCATCGAACCTGGACTGGCAATTCGTTTCATATATGATATTATACATGTTTCAGTGCCATTCTCCCAAATCATCCCACCCTCTCCCTCTCCCACAGAGTCCAAAAGACTGTTCTATACATCTGTGTCTCTTTTGCTGTCTCACATACAGGGTTGTCATTATCATCTTTCTAAATTCCATATGTGTGTGTTAGTATACTGTATTGCTGTTTTTCTTTCTGGCTTACTTCACTCCATATAATAGGCTCCAGTTTCATCCACCTTATTAGAACTGATTCAAATGTATTCCTTTTAATGGCTGAGTAATACTCCATTGTGTATATGTACCACAGCTTTCTTATCCATTCATCTGCTGATGGACATCTAGGTTGCTTCCATGTCCTGGCTATTATAAACAGTGCTGTGATGAACATTGGGGTACACGTGTCTCTTTCAATACTGGTTTAAGATTCCTTATGGCAGGCCCCACTACAGAACATTTTGTCTTTACCTTCAAGTTTTCATGGAATACTGGGGAAGGACAGCTCCTCCACTATGTGAAAGAGGTTAGTGTGGAGTGCTGAGGGAGCATAGAGCAGGCTCCTAATCCAGCCTGAGTGTCAGTGAGGGCTTCCTGGAGGTGGTAACATTCAAGATAGATTTTGAAGCATAAAGAGGTAGAGGCCATTTCAGAAAAAGAAAACAGGTCAAAAATGGTATGTGAAAGAACTTGTCATGTTTGGGGAATAACTGGTACTTCATTGTAGCTGAAATATTGGGTGCCTGGAAAATGAGTAATAGAAAGGGCCCCCAGGCTAGATTCTGAAGAGCCTTGAATATCATTCTAAAGCAGCCCTTCTTTGAGAAAGTCGGGGAGAGGCTTATCTTGAGGGCAATAAGGAGCCATTGAGAGTGCTGACTGGGGCAGGAGGTGATCAGAGCTGTGTGCCAAGAATGTCTCTCTGGCTGCAGCATGGACTTGGAAATGGATTTAGGGGAAGGATAAAAGAGAGATTAAAGATAGAGAAGTCTATGTAGGTAGCAAAGTAGTAATTCTGGTGAAAGGAGCAAAGTATGAACCAAGGAGTGTTAGACTTACAAGAGCCCTTAGAGATCTCCCAGCCTTTGACATTGGACGAAAAGCATGTTTTTGGATCAGTTTAACATTTAAATCAATAGACTGAGCAGATCAGACTGCTCTCCATAGTGTGGGTAGGTTCTTGAGGGCAATAAGGAGCCATTGAGAGTGCTAACTGGGGCAGGAGGTGATCAGAGCTGTGTGCCGAGAATGTCTCTCTGGCTGCAGCATGGACTTGGAAATGGATTTAGGGGAAGGATAAAAGAGAGATTAAAGATAGAGAAGTCTATGTAGGTAGCAAAGTAGTAATTCTGGTGAAAGGAGCAAAGTATGAACCAAGGAGTGTTAGACTTACAAGAGCCCTTAGAGATCTCCCAGCCTTTGACATTGGACGAAAAGCATGTTTTTGGATCAGTTTAACATTTAAATCAATAGACTGAGCAGATCAGACTGCTCTCCATAGTGTGGGTAGGCTTCACCCATCAGCTGAAGGCCTGAATAGAACAAAAGCAGACTACTGCCTCCCCCTCCTGCCTGACTGCCTTTGAGTTGGGACATCAGTCTTTCCCTGTCTTCATCCTCTAATAGAAACATTAGCTCTTCCTGGGCCTCGAGCTCGCTTGTCTTGCCTACCTTTGGGCTAGAACTACAGGGTCTCCAGCTTGCCAGCTAAAGACCTTGGCACTTGTCAGTCACTATAATTACGTGTGCCAGTTTCTTATAATAAATCTCTCTATGGACAGATACATAGATACGCATACATGTCTGTTGCTATTGGTTCTGTTCTTATAATGAGATTTCTATTAATATACAATAAGTCCCCTACATACGAATCTTCAAGTTGCAGACTTTCAAAGATGTGAACAGACAATCCATTGACGTCAGGCGTGACTAACATTGCAGTTTGTTCTCCATCCCCTATTGCTGACGATTCTTCAGCTCTACCATCTGCTACCTCCTCTCCCCACTCCACCAGTAACTCTTCTTGCCTGTCCACTCAATTCCAGCCCCTGTATGCCAGCTGTTGTGCTATACTCTGTGTGTTAGTTGCTCAGTCGTGTTTGACTCTTTGCAACCCTATGGACTGTAGCCTGCCAGACTCCTCTGTCCATGGGATTCTCCAGGTGAGAATACTGTAGTGGGTTGCCATGCCCTCCTCCTGGGGATCTTCCTAACCCAGGGATTGAACTTGAGTCTCTTATGTCTCTTGAATTTGCAGGTGGGTTCTTTACCACTAGTGCCACCTGTACTTTTCAAGGTACTGTATTGCAAGATTAAAAATGTTTTCTGTTTTTTATTTGTTAATTTTTAACTATTGTTTGTGTGAAAACTATTATAAACTGATTATAGTACAGTACTGTATAGCCTGTTGTGTTAGTTGGGTACTAAAGGCTAACTGTTTTGGACTTATGAACAAATTGGACTTAGGAACAGAATAGAATTCATTTGTATGTAGAGGACTTACTGTTAATAATAATAATAGTGTTGGTCTTTTTGTATCCACCCTGCCTCACTGGCACCAGAGTTGACTTAATGAGTCTCAAAGTTAGCATGTAAGTCTAGGTTTCATGGCTCCTGCCTGGGGCCCTTTCGCTGTACCACACTGCACCAAACATACCAGGACCATCTGAGAGGAAAACTCTCCCTGATTGCCTGTACCAGCTTTTCTGGCATCAAACCTTCCCAGATTCTAGAAGGGGGAAATCTTGGTTTCTTAATATATCTTAACTATTCACTACATGATTATCCATTAATAGGGCAAAGCTTTCCTTCATTCTTGCAGAGTGTTTTCAGTAGGCACTGCTAGAAAACAAATCCTAGGAAGCAATTTTGCTTTCCCATCACCATCTACCACCTCTGTTTCCCCCTGTTATATCCAACCTTGCTCAGCAGGCTGAAACATAGTGCCAAATAATTAACCAGTCTTCCCTGCTAAGTAAGTCAGTCCTACCTGGAGACCAGCACTTACAGGTTGGGGAGCCTCTGGCATCGAGAAAAAGTCAGCTGGGACAGACTAAGGATACAGTGATCAGAGGTGGGGCCCCCCATCTACCACCTTTTCCCTCCATTCTCCAAGGCCTCTGCTTAGAAGGCCTCTTTTTTGCCTGACAAGTTCCCACTTTTCCTTGATGCCCAGTTTCAAAGCTTCCTTTGAGCTCCCACAGCTCTGGGTGCATTTTTACCTGAGTATCTCTTCATTTCTTTTCTTCCTTTGGACTATCTCTAGATCAAGCATAAAGTCTTATTCCTTTGTTTCTCAGTGCCCAACACAAAATATGGAAATGAAATATGGACCAGGATATGTTTAATGCATGAATTAATAATTGAATAAGTGATTAATAATCTGAATTTTAGGCCTTCTTATTTCATCTCTGAACCAAGGCACCTTGCTAGGCCTTAATTCTGGCATCTGTAGAATGGGAATATATGTTTCTCAGAATTATTGCAAGGAATATATGAAAGAGAAGATTTGGTGGAACTAGGCAACTGCACAGAAAGGCTGTATATACATGGGAGTATACCTTATGAGTCATCAGGGTAGTTAGTTACTGCTTCCCAAGATGTGAGCCCTCCAAGGGCAATATTTTTCTTCAGTCTCTTTTGTTCCTCTCTCTGCCTCTTTCATTTTCCCTCTCTCCATTCCTCTCTTTGTCCTTTTTTCTTCCTGACCTCATATTCTAACTTAGTGAAACTATGAGCCATGCCATGTAGGGCTATCCAAGAGGGATGGGTGACAGTGGAGAGTTCTGACAAAACATGGTCCACTAGAGAAGGGAATGGCAAACCACTTCAGTATTCTTGCCTTGAGATCCCCATGAACAGTGTGAAAAGGCAAAAAGATAGGACACGGAAAGATGAACTCCCCAGGTTGGTAGGCGATCAATATGCTACTGGAGATCAGTGGAGAAATAACTCCAGAAAGAATGAAGAGACAGAGTCAAAGCAAAGATGGAAGTAAAGCCTGATGCTGTAAAGAGCAATATTGCATAGGAACTTGGAATGTTAGGTCCATGAATAAGGCAAATTGGAAGTGGTCAAACAGATGGCAAGAGTGAACTTCAACATTTTAGGATACAGTGACTAAAATGGACTGGAATGGGTGAATTTAACTCAGATGATCATTTTCTCTACTACTGAGGGAAAGAATCCTTTAGAAAAAATGGAGTAGCCATCATAGTCAACAAAAGAGTCCAAAATGCAGTACTTGGATGCAGTCTCAAAAATGACAGAATAATCTCTGCTGGTTTCCAAGGAAAACCATTCAATATCACAGTAATCCAAGTCTATGCCCCAACCAGAAATGCTGAGAAGCTGAAGTTGAATGGCGTATGAAGACCTATAAGACCTTCTAGAACTAACTAAAAAAAGTTGTCCTTTTCATTATAGGGGACAGGAATGTAAAAGTAGGAAGTCAAGAGACACCTGGAGTAACAGGAAAATTTGGCCATGAAGTACAGAGAGAAGCACAGCAAAGGCTAACAGAGACTTGCCAAGAGAATGCACTGACCATTGCAAATACCTCTTCTAACAACACAAGAGAAGACTCTACACATGGACATCACCAGAGGGTCAATATGAAATCATATTGATTATATTCTTGGCAGCCAAAGATGGAGAAGCTCCATAGTGTCAGCAAAAATAAGACCAGGAGCTGACTGTGGCTCAGATCATGAACCAAATTCAGACTTAAATGGAAGAAAATAGGGAAAACCACTAGACCATTCATGTATGACCTAAATCAAATCCCTTACAATTATTCAGTGTAGGTGACAAATAGATTCAAGGGATTATATCTGATAGAGTGCCTGAAGAACTATGGATGGAGGTTCATGACACTGAACAGGAGACAGGGATCAAGACCATGCCCAAGAAAAAGAAAGGCAAAGTGGCAAAATGGTTGTCTGAGAAGGCCTTACACATAGCTATGAAAAGTATAGAAATGAAAGGCAAAGGAGAAAAGAAAAGACATACCAATTTGAATGCAGAGTTCCAAAGAACAGCAAGAAGAGATAAGGAAGCCTTCCTCAGTGATCAGTGCAAGAAATAGAGGAAAACAATAGAATGGGGGAAAACTAGAGATCTCTTCAAGAAAATTAGAGATACCAAGGGGACATTTCATGCAAAGATGGGCACAATAAAGGACAGAAATGATATGGACCTGACAGAAGCAGAAGATATTAAGAAGTGGTGGCAGGAATACACAGAAGAACTGTACAAAAGAAAGATCTTCATGACCCAGATAATCACGATGGTGTGATCACTCACCTAGAGCCATACATCCTGGAATGTGAAGTCAAGTGGGCCTCAGGAAGCATCACTAGGAACAAAGCTAGTAGAGGTGATCAAATTCCAGTCGAGCTATTTCAAATCCTAAAAGATGATGATATGAAAGTGCTGCACTCAATATGCCAGCACATTTGGAAAAAACTCAGCAGTGGCCACCGGACTGGAAAAGGTCTGTTCATTCCAATCCCAAAGAAAGGCAATGCCCAAGAATGTTCAAACTATTGCACAATTGCACTCATCTCACATGCTAGTAAAGTAATGCTCAAAATTCTCTAAGCCAGGCTTCAACAGTACATGAATCGTGAAATTCCAGATGTTCAAGCTGGATTTAGAAAAGGCAGAGGAGCCAGAGATCAAATTGCCAACATTTGTTGGATCATTAAAAAAGCAAGAGAGTTCCAGAAAAACATCTACTTTTGCTCTATTGACTATGCCAAAGCCTTTGACTGTGTGGATCATAACAAATTGTGGACAATTCTTCAAGAGATGGGAATACCAGACCACCTGACCTGCCTCCTGAGAAATTTGTATGCAGGTCAAGAAGCAACAGTTAGAACTAGGCATGGAAAAACAGACTGGTTCCAAATCGGGAAAGGAGTAAGTCAAGGCTATATGTTGTCACCCTGCCTATTTAACTTCTATGCAGAGTACATCATGAGAAACGCTGGACTGGAAGAAACACAAGCTGGAATCAAGATTGCCAGGAGAAATATCAATAACCTGAGATATGCAGATGACATCACCCTTATTGCAGAAAATGAAGAAGAACTAAAGGCCTCTTGATGAAAGTGAAAGAGGAGAGTGAAAAAGTTGGCTTAAATCTCAACATTCAGAAAACGAAGATCATGGCATCTGGTCCCATCACTTCATGGCAAATAAATGGGGAAACAATGGAAACAGTGACACCCTTTTTTAGGGGGCTCAAAATTCACTGCAGATGGTGACTGCAGCCATGAAATTAAAAGACACTTGCTTCTTGGAAGAAAAGGTATGACCAACGTAGACAGCATATTAAAAAGTAAAGACATTACTCTGCCAAAAAAGTAATGTCTAGTCAAAGCTATGGTTTTTCCAGTGGTCATGTGTGGATGTGAGAGTTGGACTATAAAGAAAGCTGAGCTCAGAAGAATTGATGCTTTTGAGCTGTGGTGTTAGAGAAGCCTTTTGAGAGTTCCTTGGACAGCAAGGAGATCCAGCCAGCCTATTGTAAAAGAAATCAGTCCTGAATATTTATTGGAAGGACTGATGGTGAAGCTGAAACTCCAATACTTTGGCCACCCCTTGTAAAGAGTTGACTCATTTGGAAAGACCTTGATGCTGGGAAAGATTGAAGGCAGGAGGAGAAGGGGACGACAGAGGATGAGATGGTTGGATGGCATCACCAACTCAATGGACATGCGTTTAAGTAAACTCTGGGAATTGGTGATGGACAGGGAGCCCTGGTGTGCTGCAGTCCATGGGGTCACAAAGAGTTGGACACGACTGAGAGGCTGAACTGAACAGAACTGACCTTATATTTTTACCAAACAGCTAATATATGACAGATATTTCGGATACAATGAAAGGACAGATAACCTATTCTCTGCTTTTAAGGAGCTCATGGTGAGGAAGTCATATATAAAATGACAATCACGACCCAGCATGGCAAAAGCCGGGGCCCAGAAACCTGGGGACTTTGCTCGTATATGGACATAAGTGTATTCACTACAGCCCACTTGGGCAGAGCAGACTCCCTTTAGGGAGTCTTACCTCCATAAATAAGAGTCAGTTAATTGAAGACTGTTCTAACTCCTAGAATAAGGAGTTAGACATGTTTGGAAGAGCTGAGGTGAGAGAGGACATCAGAAAGCTCAGAGTGCAAAGTGCTGGGTGAGGGCTGGTGGAGGAGATGGTGGATGGGTTACTGTAAGACTGGAGGGGCAGACAGGGGTTGGCCCTACAGTTCTTTCTGAGCCATGCTGAGGTACTGGCCTTCACCTGCAGGCCAGTGGCAACCGTGGGGTGAATCTGTCTTGGGGAGTGACAGCTCGGGACTTGTTCCCCGAAGGAGCACAACAAGAGTCCCAATGGGAGGAGGACAACTGGAGGCGAGGGAGGCTCTGGACTTCCCACTTTGGGGCTAAAGCTAAGGTCTGGGGAACTTGGCCTGGGGAAGAGAAGACCTGGCAGTCAGTCAAGTTGCTCTCTTCACATGTGAGGGGCTGTAGCGGGAGAGGAAGGAGGTGGGTTCTGTGTGTTCCAGGGGTGTAAGGACCAGGGCTTGTGACTGGCTGGCTACCTGTGCAAACCTGGCAGTCTGCTTAGCTCACGGAGCTTCAGTCTCCTCGTTTGTAGAGTGAGAGCTGTAAGCAGGCTTCAGCACACTGCAGTAGGGGCTTAATGTAAAGAGGCGCATCAAGGACCCAGCGCAAGTTTTGGCACATGGGAGATGCACATGTTAGGCTCCTCATGACTCTAAACATAAATACTGAGATGGGGTGAGAAGTATGTTGGCAGGGGGAGCAGGGAGGGAGGAGGGAAACAAAAATAATCTCAGCTTCGAACACAAAAACAATTCCGCTTGCTTCCTATTTTGGGAGCTGCTGCGGAGGCCAGGAGGGAAGGAAGAAACCCGTTTTAGTGCAACCCGCCTTCTCACTGGGGCTGCAACTTCCAGACTCCAACCTGCCTCTTGAATCAACTTCATAGGCAATTTGGTTGCTGAACGGGCCTAAAGGGTATCAGAGACTTCCTTCAAGGATCAGCTTAAATATCCTCATTTAGAAACACCGTCCCTGATACGGCAACTATCTAGGACCTCCTGCTTAATGTCTCACTAACCGTTTGCGTTCAGTCACTCTGACTCTTTGTGACCCTACGGACTGTAGCCCACCAGGTTCCTCTGTCCATGAGATCTTCCCTGGAAAGAATACTGGAGTAGGTTGCCATTTCCTCCTTCAGGGGGTCTTTTTGATCCAGATGGATTCTTTACCACTGAACCACTGGGAAGGCCCCACTACACCATTTATTTCACCCTTATTATAGTTTGTCCTTTTGTGTGATTGTTTAATGTTTCCTCCTCCACAATGAAGGCAGAGACTATTTTTGATGTTTTCCGTTGTATTTCCAGTGCCTAGAGCAGTGCCTGGGACTTAGTAAGCACTTTATTACTGACTAACTAAAGCAGTAAGTGCAGGAATAAGTGTACAAGTTGGAGACAACGGAAAGGGCATTTTCGGCAGAGGAAACTCCATAAGAAAATGCATGGATGTGGTGATAGGCATCATCGATCAAGTACCAAGTGAAAAGCCCAGCATGTCTGAGAAATAAAGCTGGAAAAGTCTTTGAGGGCAGATAGTGCAAATTCCTTAGTGCCATGCTAAAGACATTGGGCTGTCTCCTGTGGGTGACGGAGAGATATTGAAGGTACTTAAGCAGGGAAGTCCCTGTACTGGAAGACTTCGAGGAGACTGGAGGGGCTTCCTCCCTATTTCTTGAGTCTGTGGCTTGGTCCTCTGCTCTGTTCAGGACCTTTATTTTGAGTGTCAAAGCCCTCTTCTTTCTCTAACCATTGCCTACAAGTCAACTTGACTGATAACAACAGATCACTTCATTGCATTTAAGGCCCAAGCTGGGGGAACACTTCCTTCCTGAAGTCCCAGATGATAAGAATTCTTCCTGTCATTCCTTAGATAACTCTTCTCTGTCCAATCAAACTTTCACTTTGCTTCAGAAGACCAGGTTTCTAAGCAGCTCTGCTCCTATCATATACCTCATCCTCTGATTTTATAAAATGGGGTTGGTGAAAATTGCATCTATCCTCTCAGGGTTGGTAGGATAAGTAAGCAATACAAGGAGTGTAAAGAGTATGCTGACTGTGAGGCACTGCCAGAATCTTCCCAGGTGGTGCAGTCGTAAAGAATCCTCCTGCAACACAGGACAAGCAAGAGACGTGGGTTTGATCCCTGGGTCAGGAAGATCCCCTGGAGAAGGAAATGGCAAACCACCCCAGTATTCTTGCCTAGAAAAGCCCATGGACAGAGGAGCCTGGCTGGCTACAGTCCATGGGGTCGCAAAGAATCAGACGTGACTTGGCACACACACGTGCATGCTCAGCACTGCCAAAGCCACATGCTGTCACCATGAAACACTAAAGCTGATGCTCTAGGCGGAGACACAGGCGCAGATGAGCCAAATGTAGACCTGGGCTCCAGTCCCAGTCCACCACCTCAACCACCGCCATAAGCAGGTTTGTGGTGGGAGATAGAAGCTTCAGTAAGTGAGTCTCCAGAATCTAGAGATCAGATGAGCTGGTTAAGAAATTTCTAGAAGAAGACCAGTGGCCTGAGAGAGAACACATCAGACAAAAGGAGAGCACAGGCTTGGAGGTTATAAATCTCTCTAGATAGTGAAATAAATAAAGGCTTAGGCAGGAGAAGAATGATTTACAACTTGAGCTTCATCCTGATTCTCTGAATTAAATGTTTTCATGACTTGCAGTCAGAAGATTGCCTATCTGAACCCAGCTTTTTGAACCCTAAAAGATTCTACAAATGCTGGGAGTGTGTGGTTAAGAGGGGACCCACAAGGATCCAGCTGCAATGTCTTTTCCTCCTTCACCTCCCACAGCATAACATCATATTCTGTCCCCTCCTTATCCCCCAAAGTTTAGGCACAGTGGAGTGTTTACCTGTTCTTCTATAGCCGGGCCTCTGCACATGCTGTTCCCACTGCCTAAAAACTGCTTCTTCATTCTCTTGCAATCAAGATCTTACTTATCTTCAAAGTCTTGGTCAAATGGTATCTTTTTCTCTGAAACTTGCTTAAGATGAAGTTAACCTCTCTTCTTTTGTTGCCTTCAGATGATGACGGGACTGTGCTTTATTTGGTAGGAATTTTTGTTGATTGTGTGTATGACTTTTTCCTTTATTTTACTGTCTCATAGTCCTAGTGCCGACCACACTTTTTCATAGAGCTGAGGTACTTGGTAAGTACATGCATGCGTGCTTAGTTGTTTCAGTCATGTCTGACTCTTTGCAACCTCACGGACCATGGCCCACCAGGCTCCATGAGGCCATCTGAGGGATTCTCCAGGCAAGAATACTGGAGTGGATTGTTGTGCCCTTCTCCAGGGAGTCTTCCTGACCCAGATATTGAACTTATATCTCCTGCATTGGCAGATGGATTCTTTACCACTAACACCACTTGGGAAGCCCCATGTAGTAAATATATGTAAAGTAAATAAGAGGAGTAAGGAGGAAATTAATTTCTACTGCATATCAGATGGCATGCCACACACTTTGTAGATACGCTCATGACTACGGCTCTCCCTGGCTTCCCAGGCTGTGGGCCTTTAAACACAGTCTTTGGATGCAGGCATGCTGCAGAAAAGCCCTGGGTGAAAGCTCTGGTGTCATGTCTTCATATTCCCTGCCACCCTCCACCCACCCTCCACTCTGCTCTTACCTCCCTGGCTTTTGGATCGTCTGACTGTGTCCTGGCTCTTGATAGCTACCCCTTGCAGTTACTAACTTCAATTCAAAGCAATAGTCAGTTCTTATAAACATCTTCGTGCAGCCACTTTTGGGACATGCCTTCTTATTTAGAAAGCCATCTTAGGTACGGTTGCAGGGAAGAAATAGTTTTAGCTGCACAGAATCACAACAGCTGGGAAACCTTCCACAGGCTAAGGGATGAAACAAAACTCATATGGTGGTATTTCCTTACAAATAGAAACACAAGGTTCAGAGAGGCTGGGGAGCAAGGAGACTGCGTTGCTAGTAAGTGTTGACGCTTGTGTTCAAAGACAGGATGGCTGTCTGATGCCAAAGCATCAGAAAGTAGAAGATAGAGTATCCCCCCACCTCAGTGGGGGTGTCTCTGACAGTGACTACATCTTCTCCATGCTCCAGCTCCTGCTGGACATGTAACCGTGGTTCTAGTTTCTGTTGGGTAACCCTAGCTCCTGGGCTCCAGGACCTCCCTTTGACCCTCTAGCCTAAGATGGTAGTGTCTTCCTGCTGACTTCTGAGTCTGTTCACCATTTTCTAGCTTCTCAACTAGCACCTATTTCCTGCATTGAATCCTTTTTGTTTTAAATATTGGAATGGTTTCTTTTTCTTGGCTGTACACTGACACTCAGATTGAGATAAAACTAAAAAAAAAAAAATCCAAACCATAAATGACAATGATGAGTAACAATAAGTACCAAACTTATAATAACACGCCAGAACTATTAACTGCAATAGTAATGATGGCTAACAGTAGGCTGTGCCTCAGGTATTTCTAGACTGCCACTTACAATGCATTCTCTAGCTGTAGTTGTAACTCTACTCCCTTCTTTTCCTTTCATATTTGAATGGTAATAAAAATAACAAAAATGTAAGGTTAACCTTAAATCTGTTCTATTGATACAAAATATGGATATCATTTTTAAACCTTAGCGTTTTTACTATTGTTAGTAGCACTTGTGTGTGCGTGTGTGTGTGAGAGAGACATCTCACAACCACTGTCTTTGCTCTGATGCCTTACAAATAAAGGATTGTTGGGATAAAAAAGCTCTTTGGTGTAAGCCATTGTGAGCCTAGAACCAGACCGTCCATATCCAAGATGGGCCCAGTAACAGCTCAGATCTCTCCTTTGGGATTTTTGGATCTGCAGCTCATTATCATCATCATTACCAGCATCATTGTAATCAGAAACCGTCACAAGCATTTATATATTAATATGTGCCAAGCACTGTGGTCTTCCTGTTGACGTATGGCTCAGTGAGTGAACCATCATAACTCTCCTATGAAGAAACTGAGACACAGAGAAATTAAAGAACTTGCCCAAGATCACATGGATAGAAAAAGGGCAGAGTTTGGGTGAGGGCAAGTGGTCCGTCTGTAGAGTTTAAATCTATAATGCTTGCCACAATTCTTTACTCCTCTCTGAGCAGGCTTGGTTATTTGGTGGCCGATTCATGGTACCATGCTTCTGTTCTTTCCCTCTCAGATTTGTTTCCAAAACATCACATGCCCTACTCCCTGCCCCAACCTTTGGGACAGGAATATGCACATTTCATAATCACTCAATTAACCATGTACAAGTTCTGCCCTATGAGGGGAAGAGAGGGGATCAGAAAGGCTCTATCACACACAATTCTTCCTCACTCTTGAATACAACTAGCCCAAGAGAGGCTGGAATATCTCTCAGCGGAAGAGTCTGAAAATACGGTATTTGGAAGAATTTGTCTTTCTAGGAGTTAAATTAGTTTGGAGTAGAAAGTAGAAGGAAAAAAAAATCCACAAAAATGATTTTCTGCTTTTTTTTAACTGAAAATTATGGAAATTGTTTCTGACAGCAAATTGCTCCTAATTAATTTCTTGGCTCTGCTGGGAAAATGTACTGTTCTGCTGATTTCTAAATTCCACCAGCTTAATTATCAAAAGAATTTTTTTTTCCTTAAAACTATTAACATGTGGGTTTGCAGTTGGGAGGTTGTCAGCCAAGTGTGAAGGGCAAGGGGGGAGGGGAAGGCAGGGGTTGGATGGGCAACAAAAGGCATAGGGACAGAACTAAAGGCCTGACGCCCACATTCCAAAGTCCAGGAGAATGTTATGTCCACAGGAAAAGAAGTCCCAGTGATGTAGGCAGGATAATAACGTGAGGAGTGCCTGGGCATGGAGTTGGGAGAATTTGATTCAAATTCCATCTCTATTACTGACCTTAGCCAAACAATGGAGCCTTTTGCGCTTCAGTCATCTTTGTAAAATGGGGCTGGTGAAATGTCAATATTTACAGAACTCTTGCCACATGCCAAGCAGTATCCTAAGTGCTTTCATGTACATTAACATCTTATTCTTCTCCATAACCCTATAAAATAGTATCTGTAACTCTTTCCAGCTTACAAATGAGAAAACTAGTTCAGAGGGGCCATGCAAATCACTTAAGGTTTCACCTGTGGTAGTGGCAGTGGCCAGAAAAGAACCCAGCAAGCTGGGCTCACTGTAAGAGGAAGGAGGCTGGGTTCCCAAGCACTGGCCAACCTGTCCACCCTCGTCATTAGACTGAGAGAATCTTAAGGTCGGGGCTTCCCTGGTGACTCAGATGGTAAAGAGTCTGCCTGCAACTCAGAAGACGTGGCTTCAATCTCTGGGTCTGGAAGACCCCCTGGAGAAAGGAAGGGCTACCCACTCCAGTACTCTTGCCTGGAGAATTCCATGGACAGAGGAGCCTGGGGGGCTATAGTCCATAGCGTTGCAAAGAGTTGGACATGACTGAGTGACTAACAACTATCTCATGGTTGGGGGATGATTTCCTACTGATTTTATATTCATAAATGCAGCTAGTGTCTGATAAGTAAATAGATGAATAAACAAATGGTTTAATGCTCAATAAAATATTGGCAGAAATCAAATCTGGAATCAGTTAATTTGGTGTAATTTATGAAAAAACATTCAATTTCAGTCACTCAACAGTTGTTGATAAAATGTCTGTTGTATGCCAGCCACTGTACTAATCAATAAAAACTTTGGACACTCAGCAATTTTGCTTTTGGAAACTGATCCTAAGAAAATAATTGGACACTTGTATAAAGACAGATGAACAAGGATATTCATCACAGTGTTCATCCATTCATTCATGCAACAAATATTTTTTGAGAGCCTACGATGTGCCGAGCATTGTCCTAGGCACTCCCAGTGAATAAGACAAAGTCCCTGCCTTCATGCAACTTATAATCTTGTAGAGAAGACAAACTGAAAAAAGCCCAAATGAATATATGTCAGGTGGAAATAAGAGCTAAGAAGTAAAATGAAGCAGGGTAGGGTAAAGGAATGGACTGTAAAATTAACTGATATTTGGTTTGGGGCTCAGCAAAAGTGTCTCTGAGGAAGGACAATTTAAGTAGAGACTTATTTTTTTAAGCATCTTTATTTTCCAGGACTCCATCAATATTATCTCACTTTATCTTCAGAATAGGATGTTGAGTGCAGTGCTTTTATCTACTTTAATTATTTTTGGCCACACAGTGTGTGGGATCTTAATTCCCTGACTAGGGATTGAACCCATGCCCCTTGCATTGGAAGGACAGAGTCTTAACCACTAGACCACCAGGGAAGTCCCTGAGTAGAGATCTTAATGATATGAGAGAGTCAGCCATGTGAACCTGTGAATTGATATGAGTTGGTGTAGAGCCATGTGAATTGTTGTGGTGTAGAAGTGTAGTCTCAGAGAAGGCAATGGCACCCCACTCCAGTACTTTTGCCTGGAGAATCCCATGGGCAGAGGAGCCTGCTAGGCTGCGGTCCATGGGGTCGCTAAGAGTTGGACACGATTGAGCGACTTTACTTTTACTTCTCACTTTCATGCATTGGAGAAGGAAATGGCAACCCACTCCAGTGTTCTTGCCTGGAGAATCCCAGGGACGGGGAGCCTGGTGGGCTACCGTCTATGGGGTTGCACAGAGTTGGACACGACTGAAGCGACTTAGCAGCAGCAGCAGTAGAAGTGTAGTCTATAAGCTAGTTCTCTTGTGACTTTAGGCAAGTCACTTCAGCTCTCCTGCCTTCTGGGCTGGTACAGAGCAAGGTCCCTCTCTGCCATCCTCCCACCTGTGTTCTAGCAGCTCCATCCTCCCACTGGGGCCCAGATTGAGTTGTATCCGAGAGAGCCTCCTGCTACCAACATATTTCCCCAAATCCCAAGACAAGTTAATCCAACTCATTTGCCAAAGCCAACATCAACTATCACTTTTGAAGTCTTTCCTTGCTTTGTCAGGGAGAATGTTTCTGGACTACTCCCCTTTAAACTATTTACATGCCATGGTTTAGCATTTTGGTTTTTGCAGGGTCTGACATTTCATCTTTCTGAGACAAGGACAATGTCCCATCTGTTTCTGAATCACAGCCCCTTATTCAGTGTCTAGCAGATGGTAGTGTGTAACATGGGACAGCTTAATTGACTTGAAAAGGCATTTGGTTTGCACAAGATTTTGACATGTTAGGTAAGTTTTTTGCTGTTGTTACATTCAAATCGATTCTCTTGTCCATAGTAGCCACCCAAGAGGAGCCCACTGTATGAATAAACCCATGTTGTAAAAAGTAGTTTCTTTTTGCTGAGTGAGGATGACCCCACCTTGGCAAATCCTTGCTTTGACAATATCAGACATGGTTAAATAGGGATACAGAGTGGGGTCAAGTGAAGAGATGTGAGAACTATTCACTTTTGCTAAATGGCAAAACTTTTACTACATGGCAGGCAGATTTTCTTTAGTTAGTTGTTGTTGTTATTCAGTCACCAAATCATATCCAACCCCTTGCTAGGCTTGGCATTCCTGCCTCTCCATGGACTACAGCATGCCAGGTTGCTCTGTCTTCCAGTGTCTCCTGGAGTTTGCTCAAATTCATGTCCATTGAGTCAGTGATGCTGTCCAACCATCTCATCCTCTGCCATCCCCTTTTCCTTTTGCCTTCAATCTTTCCCAGCATCAAGGTCTTTTCCAATGAGCTCTTCACCTCAGGTGGCCAAAGTGTTGGAGCTTCAGCTTCAGCAACAGTCCTTCCAATGAATATTCAGGGTCAGTTTCCTTTAGGATTAATTGGTTTGATCTCTTCGCTGTCCAAGGGACTCTCAAGAGTCTTCTCCAGCACCACAGATCATTAAATTATCCTCAGAACAATCCTGAGGGTAGTTATTATTATCTTCATTTTACAAATGAAGAAAAAATATATCAGGAGGATTAAGACATTACTTTCAAGCACAAAGTTGAAGGGGAGCAGTAGGATCGAGAAGCTGGGAGCATCTGATATTAATACTAATATTCTTGCTGCCCAGAGCTCTTGGCTTGGCAGGTGGTAGAGGAGAGACTGTAAAAGGCTTTAAGAGAGCTCCAGAAGATGCTGGGGTTTTCTCTCCTGGAGATACATCAGCTCACTGGCTATCACGTGAGAAGATGGTTGCTGCTTTAGAAGGCGCTCATAGATCCACAGTCACATGAGTAAACATCCTGGTGCTTCAGTGAGTTGAGGGACTGCAGTGTGGATTCTGCACAGCCCGGACTTCACCTTAGGTAATAACACGGCTTTCCCAGTCACCATGCTTGCTCTGCTCTAATAGCACCAATTTCTTTCCCCACATATTGCTGTCAACCAGCTTCTCTTACTAGACTGAACACTAGATGAACACTTTGAAATCCAGGGCTTGGCATTCCTGTCTCTCCTGTGCCTAGCCCAGAGCCTGGCACAACGAAGACCTTAAGTTATTGTGAATTAAAGGAGCAAGACTGTGATGGTTAGCTTTATGTGTTAACTTTCTGGACCATAGGGTGCCCAAATATTGGATTAAAGATTATTTCTGGGTGTGCCTGAGAGGGTGTTTCTAGATGAGATCAGCGTTTGAACAGGGAGACTGAATAAAGCACCTGGTCCTCATCAATGATGGTGGACATCATCCGGTCCTCTGAGATCCCGAATAAAACAAAAAGGTGGTGTAAAGGGAGAAAGTGCTCTCCATGCCTGACTGCTGAGCTGGGACATGGTCCTCTCCTGTGCCTAAGCCAGGGCTTACACCATTAGCTCTCCTGGTTGCCAGGCTTTCCCACTCAGACTGGAACTATAATACTGGCTTTCCTGGGCTTCAGCTTACTAGCTGCAACGCTGGGACTTCTGAGACACCATAATCATGTGAGTCAATTAGTTAACATGAAAAAACATATATGTAAATATATTCTGTCTCCCAAAGACCCTGACCAATACAGATACTCTGGTACTGAGAAGTGGGGCACTGCTGTAACAATTCACTAAAATGTGGGGGTAGCTTTGAAACTGGATCATTGGCAGAGGTTGGAAGAATTTTGAGGCATTTTCTTGAAATACAGATGTTAGAGGTGATTCTGGTGAAATCTCAGATGGAAATGAGCAGCACATTCCTAGAAACTGAAGGAAAGGTAATCCTTATTATAAAGTAGTGAAGAATTTCAACTGTGTTCCACTCTTTTGTGGAAGATGGAAATTGTGACCATTGAAACTAGATAGCAAGCTGAGGAAATTTCTAACAAAGTGTTGAAGGAGCAGCTTGGTTCCCCTTGACTGTTTATAGTAAAGCATAAGAAGACAGAGATACATTAAAGAAGGGATTATTAAACAAAAAAGAAAAAAACCCAGAACTTAAAGATCTGGAAAATGCTCAGTCTGGCCAAGTATGTTTGGGAGAGAACACCAAGGATGCAGCTAGACTATCACTTGATAAAGATCATGGGTAAGACTAGTGAACTTAAACAGCCACCTCAATAGAAGCCAGGAATACAGATGGGATTACAGCAGCAGAAACACTCTCAGCTGAGACTAAAGGAGACGGAGAAAGTGGGAAGGAATGAAGCAAGGATGCTAGATTTCTCAGATTCTACACAATGGGACCATTGAACTATTTGACTATGAACGTGCATTATTCCTCAAGAAAAGGGAAGAAGGACACCAAAGGAGATTTACAGATCATCAAGGCTTCCATTCCCACCCCAGACCCAGGAGAAAGGGCTAGTTACTCCTCAATTTCAAACAGTAGGGTCATCTCTCCAGTTTTGGCAGGTCAAGATACCTCTGCCCAACCTTGAGCAAGATACTTACAGAGATCTGTGGAGGTAGGGCCCTGTGGGGCTGAATGGCTGGGGCTGGTCTGCCAGGTCACGATGGTGACAGTGTCACCCCCATTAGCTTGAAGGGAACAGCACTGAATCAAAGAGGATTATTCTCAAGCCTGAGGACTAATGGTGTTTGTCTTACTAGGCTTTGAACTAACTGTCACCTTTTCTTTTCTTTCTAATTTCTCCCTTCTGGAACAAGAACTATGTCTACTCCACCATTATGTATTGGAAGCACATAACTTGTATGGTTTCTTGTGTTCATAGCTGGAGGGTAGTTTTGCCTCAGAAGAAATCATACCTTGAATTTCTCTCATAACTGAATTAGCTGATAGCTGATATTTAGATGACACTTTAGACTTGATATTTTAGAGTTGATGTTGGAATGAGTTTATTATTTGAGGGTTAGTTAATTATCTGGGGGTTAGTGGTATGGAGTAATGTACTCTGCATGTGGGAAGACATGGACTGGGGGAGCAGAGGCAGAATGTTATGGACTGAATGTTTGTCCTTCTATATCTCATGGATGTGAGAGTTGGACCATAAAGAAGGCTGAGCAGCAATGAATTGATGCTTTCAAACTGTGGTGCTGGAGAAGACTCTTGAGAGTCCCTTGAGATCAAACCAGTCAATCCTAAAGGAAATCAACCCTGAATATTCTTTGGAAGGACTGATGCCGAAGCTGAAGCTCTAATAATTTTACCACCTGATGCAAAGAGCTGACTCATTGGAAAATCCCTGATGCTAGGATAGATTGAGGGCAAGAGGAATAAGGAGTGCCAGAGGATGAGATAGTTGGATGGCATCTTTGACTCAATGGATATGAGTTTAAGCAAACTCCAGGAGATAGTGAAGGACAGGGAAGCCAGGCGTGTTGCAGATGGGATCGCAAAAAGTCAGATACGACTGAGCGACTGAAGAACAACAAATCCATGTTAAAGCCTTAACCCCTGATGTGATAGTAGTTGGACATAGGCTCTTTGGGAGGTAATTAGATTTAGATGAGATCATGAGGGTAAGGTCCCTGTGACTGGACTACTGTCATTAAAAGAGGAGGAAGGGAGACCAGAGCTTGCTTGTACTCTGGTATTGTCATTCACTCTCTCTCCCTTTCTGATTAGGACACAGAAAGAAGAAAGTTAGGAGGATAGCACTTAATCAGTATCTGAATTTACAGGCACTTTGATCTTGGACTTAGCCTCCAGAACCATAAGAAATAAATTTTGGTGTTTAAGCTACTTCAGTCAGTTCAGTTGCTCAGTTGTGTCTGACTCTTTGCAAACCCATGAACCGCAGCATGCCAGGCCTCCCTGTCCATCAACAACTTCTGGAGTCCACCCAAACCCATGTCCATTGAGTCAGTGATGCCATCCAACCATTTCATCCTCTGTTGTCCCCTTCTCCTCCTGCCCTCAATCTTTCCCAGCATCAGGGTCTTTTCAAATGAGTCAGCTCTTTGCATAGGTGGCCAAAGTATTGGAGTTTCAACACCCAGGACTGATCTCCTTTAGGATGGACTGGTTGGATCTCCTTGCTGTCCAAGGGACTCTCAAGAGTCTTCTCCAGCACCACAGTTCAAAAGCATCAATTCTTCTGTGCTCAGCTTTCTTCATAGTCCAACTCTCACATCCATACATGACCATTGGAAAAACCATAGCCTTGACTAGACAGACCTTTGTTGACAAAGTAATGTCTCTGCTTTTTAATATGCTGTCTAGGTTGGTCATAACTTTCCTTCCAAGGAGTAAGTGTCTTTTAATTTCATGGCTGCAATCACCATCTAGTCTGTGGTATTTTGTAATAGCAGTCTGAGTAGACTGAGACAGAGAGATTCAGCAGACTTCACACTTGTGGTTGGATTTGGGTTGAAAATAAAATACTGTTGAGTCTTGTAATCCTTGAACTATACCTTCAAAGCCCCGAATTCCTCACTTAGTAAGAGTTGCTACACATTCAGATTCCAGAGTGGCCAAGTTTTCTCTACAACAAGGATGGTAATGGTCACTAACCTTGCTCACCAGCTTTGTCACAGTTCTTGTAATCAGGCTTTGATGTGATAAGTTTTCAAATAAATGCCTTATCCTAATAAAAAGTAGCTGCCTGTTATGGACCTCAGGTTCCTCCATGAGTGGGGAATCATGAATGTGTTAAATACTCAAATACTTGGAATTTAAAAAAGGTTTCTCAGAAATGGTCTTGTAAGCACTGTTCTAGGTTATTAAGGGAACTTAAGAGCTTAACCCCACTCTGTGAAGTGTCGAATGAGGAAGCTAATCTGCCCTAACCAAATGCCTCTTAGAACACCCAGAAAAGGCAGAATACTGAGATTTATCCATCTATTTAACAGATTAAGCACCTTTAATCTGTTAATCTTTAATCTACTCTCTCTCTCTGTGTTGATGACTCACTTGTGTCTGACAGTTTATTACCCCATGGACTGTAGCCTGCCAGGCTCCTCTGTCCATGGAGTTCTCCAGGCAAGAATGGAGTGGTTAGTCATTCCCTTCTCCAGGGGATCTTCCCAACCCATGAATGGAACCTGGTTCTCCTCCACTGCAGGTGGATTCTTTTCCTCTGAGCCACCAGGGAAGATGCTCTTGAGACAATTCCTTAAGATGATATCAAATGCTGAAATCCAATGATGAGCAAAAGCAGACATGGGCTCTGCCCTCATGGAATTTAGAGGTGATGGAGAGAGAGAGAGAAGTTCCTCAAATATGAATATAATTAAATTCTGAGACAAGTGGTATGAAGAGGAAGAACACTGTTCTATAAGCGCATGTAATGAGGGAATCTGACCAAGATTATGGGTCCAAGACAGGCTCCTTGAGTAAGTAAGAGTGTGCTGAGATAGGAATGATCTGCAGGTGGTGCAGGCCTGAAGGGAGCAGCAAGAACATCACAGGAAAGTGGTAGAATCCAGAGGCAATTCGGGGATTCATAATATCAATAAAGACCTTCAGTTCAGTTCAGTTCAGTTCAGTCACTCAGTCGTGTCTGACTCTTTGAGACCACATGGACTGCAGCATGCCAGACCTCCCTGACCATCACCAACTCCCAAAGTTGACTCAAACTCATGTCCATTGAGTCAGTGATGCCATCCAACCATCTCATCTTCTGTCGTCCCTTTCTCTTCCTGTCTTCCGTCTTTCCCAGCATCAAGGTCTTTCCAAATGAGTCAGCTCTTTGCACGAGGTGGCCAAAGTATTGGAGTTTCAGCTTCATCATGAGTCCTTCCAGTGAATATTCAGGACTGATTTCCTTTAGGGTGGACTGATTGGATCTCTTTGCCATGAAGGGATGGCACCGGATGCCATGATCTTAGGTTTCTGAATGTCGAGTTTTAAGTCAGCCTTTTCACTCTCCTCTTTCACTTTCATCAAGAGGCTCTTTAGTTCTTCTTCACTTTCTGCCATAAGGGTGGTGTCATCTGCGTATCTGAGGTTATTGATATTTCTCCCTATCATCTCCAAATAAACAATCTAAAATAAAATGCAATCTAAGTAAATAATCGGCCTGCCACATATAAATTTAATGTCGAAACCTTAGAATTCTGCTTCCAATTAAGATGGTAATTTAAGTTCCTCCAGTGAAGAAACTGGAGGCCAACAATGAGCCAGGATATACTATAAATTTTATGTTAATCTATTATTGAAGTGTAGTTGTTTTATTCTAGGTGGTTTAGTTTTAGGTGTATGACATAGTGAGTCAACATTTTGTAATTATTAATAGCTCCAATTAAAGTTATTACAAAATAATATTTCTCTATTCTATGGGGATATAAGGTACAACATAGCCTTGTTTATCTATTTTGCACACAGTAGTTTGTATTCGCTTAATCTCATACCCTTTCTTGCCCACCTTCCTCCCCTCTCCCCACTGGTAATCACTAGTTTATTCTTTATATTTGTTTCTGTTCTGTTATATATGTTCATTTATTTCTTAGGTTCCACATATAAATGAGAGGATATACTTTTGAAACTTTTGAAATTTTGAAGCTTTTTGAAGCTTCATATTTTCCTGCTGCCTCAATATCCCTATAAACAGCTTGTGAGCACTCTGACCAGGTATCCAGGTACACAAGTATGACAAGGCTGACCCTTGCTGCCAGGTTCCCCTTCCTACCTTTCCTGGACCATGACTTAGTAACATGAAAATGCACCAATCAAATCCCCTCACATTTTTTCTTGTGTACTCCACCCTGACCCCCAGTAAAAGCACTCGCCCAATCTCTCTCTGTTCTCCACATGCTTGGTTGAACCTACATTGTTAGCATTGCCTCTCATATGACCCCTTCTTAGCATGAAGTGACTCTGTCTCTCTAGGACCTGTGAATATAATAAACTTCATAATTTTGGCCTTCTCCTGTGTCCCCTTATGTGGTTTCAGTGACTGACCATCACATAAAATTTCACAAAACACAGGCAGAGGGGAAAATATGTCCAAGAATCTTGTAATCAGAGGGAATATGTAAATTCTAGAAACTGGAAGAAGCCAGTGTGGAAAGAATATTTGTTTAGGGGAAGGAATGAGATTAGGCTAGAGAGATTATCCCAAGAGTTTTGGAAAAGCTGAAAACTTTTAAGCCAGTGGAGATGGAAAAAGTGGGGTGCTGAAATGATCATGTGTACTGTTTGACAAGTGAGTTCAGGGAGACCAGTGGGTGAATTTAGATCTTTAGGAGAAGCAACAGTAAGAGCAGGGGTAAAGGACAGGCAACCCAGACATCTGTCTTGGTTCTGCTACAGATTTCTGCATAACATTATGCAAATTCTTTCCTGGGGCTTCAACATACCTCTCATCCATCAGGGTAGCCCTCAAGCCTCCTCCAAGAAATGGTAGGAATCTACAAACCATAGGACTAGAAAATCCTTCTGAGATCTTTCAGTGCTGACATTCTCTGGTTCAATAATTCTGTGATCCTAATTCATTTCTCTTCTCTCCTTCAAATGCCTAAGACTATCCTTTCTGAAAATGTATTTGTTGGAATGATAGCCAAGCTTGTAGCTTGATGATAAATAGTTGTGACACCTTGAATCAGGCTATGAACCAGACATTGCCAGGTGTCTACTGCACAAGAGGAAAGAGAAAGAATCTCACATTGGAAGATTCCCTTAGAGAGCAAAAAAATCAATAACAAAAGATCAGTGTCAGATGGGGAAACATCTTGGATGATGATAATGATGATGATACTCAGAATAATTTCTTAACTTCATTTTGTGTCTTAATATGCCTTATCTCATTTGACACAACAACCTAATGAGGTAGGCCAGTTCATAGAAATGAGTAGAATGAGATCAGGAAAGAAGCAATGCCAGTGCCTAAAGAGACTTTAGCTATTCATTTATTTGACAAATATATATCAAACCTAGTATGTTAAGTCTGTATATTGTCACCCTGCTTATTCAACTTCTATGCAGAGTACATCATGAGAAACGCTGGGCTGGAAGAAACACAAGCTGGAATCAAGATTGCTGGGAGAAATATCAATAACCTCAGATATGCAGATGACACCACCCTTATGGCAGAAAGTGAAGAGGAGCTAAAAAGCCTCTTGATGAAAGTGAAAGAGGAGAGTGAAAAAGTTGGCTTAAAGCTCAACATTCAGAAAACGAAGATCATGGCATCTGGTCCCATCACTTCATGGGAAATAGATGGGGAAACAATGGAAACAGTGTCAGACTTTATTTTTTTGGGCTCCAAAATCACTGCAGATGGTGACTGCAGCCATGAAATCAAAAGACGCTTGCTCCTTGGAAGGAAAGTTATGAACAACCTAGATAGCATATTCAAAAGCAGAGACATTACTTTGCTGACTAAGGTCCGTCTAGTCAAGGCTATGGTTTTTCCTGTGGTCATGTATGGATGTAAGAGTTGGACTGTGAAGAAGGCTGAGCTCACTTCATGGGAAATAGATGGGGAAACAATGGAAACAGTGTCAGACTTCATTTTTTTGGGCTCCAAAATCACTGCAGGTGGTGACTGCAGCCATGAAATTAAAAGACGCTTACTCCTTGGAAGAAAAGTTATGACCAACCTAGATAGTATATTGAAAAGGAGAGACATTACTTTGCCAACAAAGGTCCGTCTAGTCAAGGCTATGGTTTTTCCTGTGGTCATGTATGGATATGAGAGTTGGAGTGTGAAGAAAGCTGAGTGCTGAAGAATTGATGCTTTTGAACTGTGGTGTTGGAGAAGACTCTTGAGAGTCCCTTGGCCTGCAAGGAGATCCAACCAGTCCATTCTAAAGGAGATCGGTCCTGGCTGTTCTTTGGAAGGAATGGTGCTGAAGCTGAAACTCCAGTACTTTGGCCACCTTATGCGAAGAGTTGACTCGTTGGAAAAGACTCTGATGCTGGGAGGGACTGGGGGCAGAAGGAGAAGGGGACGACAGAGGATGAGATGGCTGGATGGCATCACTGACTTAATGGACATGAGTCTGAGTGAACTCCAGGAGATGATGATGGACAGGGAGGCCTGGCGTGCTGCTATTCATGGGGTCTCAAAGAGTCGGACACGACTGAGCGACTGAACTGAACTGAACTGAACCAATGCAGGAAACATAAGAGATGCAGGATCAATCCCTGGGTCAGGAAGATCTCCTGGAGGAGAGCATGGCTACCCACTTCAGTCTTCTTGCCTGGAAATCCCATGGATAGAGAAGCCTGGGGGGCTACAGTACATGGGATTGCAAAGAGTTGGACACGACTGAGGTGACATAAATCGTACACGTGCACATGTGTGTGTATAATTGAATCACTTTGAGGTCCACCTGAAGCTAATACGACATTGTAAATCAGCTATACTCCAATAGCACTGGGATGACCCAGAGGGATGGTACGAGGAGGGAGGTGGGAGGGGGCTTCAGGATGGGGAACACGTGTACACCTGTGGTGGATTCGTGTTGATGTATGGCAAAACCAATACAATATTGTAAAGTAAAAATTAAAAAAAAGAAGTGGGCAAAAAAAATTTTTTTTTTAAATCTTGGGAGCATTGATTAGCTCTTAGTGTCAGTGACAGTTTACCTTGGTTACCACTGAGTTCTGAAGGAAGAAGCAGAAACCCACTCAAACTACATAAAGCAAAGGAGCTGTTTGCTGGAAAGATCCACAGATACTCATAGACTCCAAAGGCAGAAGTCTAGCCTAGCTTCCTGAGTGACCAGGACCAGGAACTGGAATTCTTCAGCAGCAAAGCCATTATTCTGCCTTTCTCTGCAGGAATAGCTACTGACCTCAGGTTTGCTTAGTGATTACCTTCATCTCCCTCTTTTTGCTTGCCCCTCTCCTTTTTATTCCTTTTCTCCAGACGAGCTTCCTTTGTCTACATGGCAAAAAAATGATCTCCTCAAAACTGAAATATTGATGCCCACATTTACTTGACCTCTTACTTCAAACACAAATCCAGACCAAGCAAACTCTCTAACCATCAATTTCAAGTTTTCAGGAGAAAGACTCTGATTAGCTCAATTTGGATCAGATGATCATGTCTGGTCCAATCAGGAGTGTCCCGAAAGTAAGCAGCGTTTGCTTTACATAAAATGACCCCAGAGTCCCATTTCTATGTGTGGGAGTAGGCTATTTCCTTTGGGGAAATAGCCCCAAAGTCTGCTACTGTTCTTTCTCTGCCCAAATGAGAAGTCATAGGTCCTCCTAGGCTGGCGAAGACATGTATTCAATAAGAAACTTCTGAAAGTGGGAGAGCTAGATGTTGACATACCAGCCTTATTACTTGTAAGGACACACAACAAGTTATATTACAGTCATAAAAATGCAGCAAAAACAAGTAAAAAGAAGCCAAAGAAGATGAATAGAAGTCTAAGCAAAAGAAATCTCAGGGGATCTGCTTTTTTGAATACAACCATAATGATGGTAATGAACACAGAAATGGTTGGAATGAAAACAGGTGCTTGTTTGATTCTCTTAAGTAATGATAATGATAAAAAGAGAAATAACAAATGTGTAGATAGCATTTACTGGGTGTCAGGCACTGTTGTAAGTGTTCGATAGATTAGCTATCAACCCATTTAATCCTGCAGAAACTTGATGGAGATTCTAAAGGGTGTGAAACCTAGTACTAGACACTGGAGGTTGGGGAGTGGTGGTGCTCAAACTCCTCAAAAATAGCTTTGAAACTAATTAGGAGAATAAAGAGAGAGGGCATGTCTGACTTCCTCTGGAGGAGGCAGGAGAGTGGTTAGAGTTAGGCTCTGCAGCCGCCAGACAGCTGTGGTTTGAATCTAGCTGAATCTTGACATTGTGCAAAGTTACTTAATATCTCTGAACCTCAGCTTCCTCTTCTGTAAAATGGGGATTAAAAAAACCTACCACAGAAGATTGTGGGGGAGGATTAAATGTGACATGCATGTGTGCTAAGTTGCTTTGATCAGTCCAACTCTTTGTGAACCTATGGACTGTAGCCTGCCAGGCTCCTCTGTCCAGGGGATTCTCCAGGGAATGGGTTGCCTTGCCCTTCTCCAGGGGATCTTCCTGACTCAGGGATCGAACCCACATCTCTTGAGTCTCTTGGCAAGCAGGTTCTTTACGACTAGCACCACCTGGGAAGCCTGTTAAATGTAACATAGGACTTCTGAAATGCCTAGTACTGCCCCTGGCACATAGAAAACCTTAATAAATGCAATGTTAGTTGGGAATACAGAGTGTGGATTCCAGCCTGTGTACCTTACATCTTTGTACACTTGGAATTAATTCTCAAAAAACTTTGACTTTCTCATCTAAAAAACATGTTTGATGATAGATCCTATCTCATGAGGTCTTATGAGGAAGAATTCAGGTAATTCAAGGTAAAGTCCCTAATGCTATCTATTACATATTGTCAGTTTGTTATTGTTATTATTGTCAACATTCTAGGATGAGGAACTAAAGTAACACAGAGAAAAAGGCGGGCAGTTAAAAATGACAGCATAAAACCCATTCCACTGTTAACTGATTTGCACTGTACAATTAGTAAATTGCACTCAAGTTTGTTTTTTGCAAAACTACTTTAACAAGAGGAGGACACTTACGACAGTCACAACGCTCCCAAAACAATTCATTTTTCCAGGAAGATTCATCTTCTTCTGACAATGTTCATTCATTTTGATGGCATCTGCATTCCCCTTGATTTGCCTAATTTTAATGAGACATTAGGTCAATGTCACAAAACTAAATTCAGAGTAGTCTGGTTGCTTGACAGAAATTCTGTTGTCATGACATTATTTGGTTGATATAGAGAAACTCTTTTCCGTAGACTTCTAGGCTCAAACTCTTATGCCAGCACAAGTGTGAAATGGTTGTTTTTTAAAAATATATAATTAAGGTTTAAAAAATCTGGGAGACACCTTCTTGGAGTGTTAACAGTACACATTAGTATCCATTGATGCAAGCGATAGAAACCAACCTTGGCTAGAATAAGAGAAAGCAGAATGTTAGAACATACTGAGTGGATAAGAGTAAGGGAAGGGTAGGGAGCCAGCAACCAGGGGCTCCAGGTATTAAGGAAGCAGAGCAGTGAAACCATCTTGTCTAGACTCCAGCACTTGAGCAGCTCCAACCTTTATCTCCCGGAGAAGGCAATGGCCTGGAAAATCCCATGGATGGGGAAGCCTGGTGGGCTGCAGTCCATGAGGTCGCAAAGAGTCAGACACGACTGAGCGACACGACTGAGTGACTTCCCTTTCACTTTTCACTTTCTTGCATTGGAGAAGGAATGGCAACCCACTCCAGTGTTCTTGCCTGGAGAATCCCAGGGACGGTGGAGCCTGGTGGGCTGCCGTCTATGGGGTCGCACAGAGTTGGACACGACTGAAGGGACTTAGCAGCAGCAGCAGCAGCAGCCGCAACCTTTATCTCCATCTTGTTTTGCTGCGTTTGAGGGCAAAATCCCCAGTTAGAGTCCCATTGGTCTTGCTTGGCTTGTATGTGTTCTCCTTGGCTAGGAGAAGTTGAGGCACAGTGATGTTGAATTTCAATGAGACCCTAGACACTGAGGGAGAGGAGATTTCCTAAAAGAAGGACAGGAACAAGGACATGGTGTATTTGCCTGAGTGGGACCTCCTTTTCTTTGGTTGTCATTTACCAGAATTGCAATCAATGCTTTGCAGTGGTTGGCTGATGGCCAACTTCAGTCATGGATTGCCTATCACTGGAAACATGAAATAGAGACGCTGTCAGAGAAGGGAGTCACTAGATTCTGGAGGACTAGGATGAGGCTAGATAGATGATCCTGGTCCCATTTGATTTAATTCAGGGAATCTTCTCTGTACCCAAGAAAAGATAGAAAATGTGGTCCCCAGAGATGGAGTCTCTTAGCAATCTGGGCTTTGCAATCAGTTTTCTGTGCAGAGTATCTCATCGGGATTTAGACCCGAAGCAGTGGGGTGGGGTCACTTAGCACAGGGAAGAAGAAGAGATGGGAAAGGCAACTTTATAGCAGCTTTTATCATGAATGTAATAGGGTCAGATGAGGCTGACAAGCCAGTCCTCACAGCTGCTGTGAAGAAGGAAGGCTGGGCTGAAATTGCAATATGAATTATTTAGGCAGACCATGAAGAAGGGCTTTCTGGCTGCAAGGAAAGTCAGACATTGGAGCAAGCCTTCAAGGTATGGTTTTGTTCCGAGGTGATCAGTTAGTGTCCCTTCTGCCCCTAATTCTGTGACACCCCCCACCCCCCAGGTAACCACAGGATTTCAGAATATTTCTCAGCCCAGCACTTGAGACGGCCTCCACTG